>WTSP01009496.1:0-16234 GCA_025331215.1 Actenoides lindsayi | reverse complement strand
TGGAGCTGAGGAACAGTTTCTACCATTGTCCAGGGCTGTGCCAGGCTGCCCAGGGCAGTGGTGGAGTCCCCGTGATCCCTGGAGGGGTTTCCAAGCCTCACATGGAGCTGTGATACGAGGGACATGGGTCAGTGGTGCCCACTGACCACTGGCAGTCCTGGGTTAATGGCTGGACTTGATGATCTGAGAGGTCTCACCTGACCAGGATGATTCTATGTTCAAACCCACAGGTTTAGTGTGGATCAGTGTTCTCGTTTATACCCGTACCTATGATCAGATGTTCAATGCCATCATACTACCGTGTTCAGGGAGAGAGTTCTGGGTGCAGTTCCTTCCTCTTCTGGGCTTGCTACAGCAAATGCATCTCTTGGGGAGGCACAGCCACGTTTAAGACACCAAATTCTAACGTCAGAAGCAGAGTGGAAGCAGTTGTGCTGCACACATTACCGAGAAACGTTATTGCAGGCTTACTTAGATCCAAAACCAGCTTCAAAGTGCTGCAGGTGATTTGCTCCATTTACTCCCATTTCCCTTTTATTTACCATCTAGTATGCAAATTAACTGTGTGAATGAGTGGGATGTAATTATGTCATTATGTAAGTATATAAACACAAAGCAATCATGTAGCACTGTGTGGTTATACATGGACCTTTGCTCCAAAGAGCTGCTCTTGTTCAGTAACAGCCTATTGAAAGAGATTTAAATTCCATTGTTAAAAAGAGGGAGAAGCGAATCCTGCTTTTGTTTGTGTAAGGTCTTAATGAATTTTATGGTATGTTAAGCGTGAAAGCTGGGGTGAAACTTGGCTCCAACCTGAATATCTATCTGCTTCCTATAGATGTCCCTGTGTTTGCTGTAAAACAGATAGTGGCTGTGAATACACTGAAGGGATGTAATTATCTGCTTCCCCACTTCTTCCAGTATTTCCACTAGTTTCCAAATCTACTTTCTTGCAAGTGACCCGAGTCAAGATTCTTTTCACTGCTTCGTATATCAGTGACTGGAGGTTTGGCAAAGGGCCTTCAGCTTTAGCCGTGGATGGATGGATCCTCACCCAGCTGCCGAGTAACAAATGTTTGGCTTGTTTGTCTGACATATGTGCTCGGTGGTTTCAGCTCATTTCCCTCGGTGCGGTTGTCCACATCGAAGAAAAAAAAAAAAAAAGCAACAAGCATGGAAGTTGTCAGTTGTTAATTACTGTTGGGTGATGAAGAGGCCCAGCCTTGCTGCGGGCAGGGAGAAGAGATAAACGTAATTGCTCTAACCAGGGCACAAGCATGTATGGCCCTGGATATCAGTGGGGCAGTTTGGAATACTTACACTTGCACGGACCTATTAATCTTCCGTGACTAGCTACGGTTTGTAGGGTTTTGGCTTTAAGCACACAGCAAAGGGAATAGTGTTAGAGAGCTTTCAGGAAACGTGCCTGGTGTGGCTAACATCTTTAAGGGTTTATGTTCTTGTAGTGAATTTTCATTAGGCTCTCACTAGGAAATTGTATTTTAATCAAAGCAGTACTTGTTTTCATTGTTTTAATTTCTGAGTCACTCTTACTGTTGTTTGGTGTATGGTGATAGATGTAAGGAGTGTAAAGCTGCTGAATCACAGCAGAGAAAAACAATGGAATCCGTTCAGAACTTTAAGGCAAAAGGTGAGATCGAAGGCATCCTTGAGCAGAGGCTTCCTGAAGGATCGTGGCAATCTGCTGAACCTGAGTTTGCTTTGCTCATTTGGAAACCGGGATGGAAAGCACCAGCTTGGTCTGTGTCAGAGTCACTGTCCAGGTACTGACAGTGTATAGCATTTTATTCCCATTTCCAAAAGGAGCACTCCACACAGAGGGAGGTGTCAGAATCAGGGTTTGATCTGAGCTGGGATGAGTAAAGCTCTCCAGGGAAATAGTTGGGATGCACTTTCAAACTGCAGCCTAGTGACTTGGAGGGCGCCGTGTCGGTGCACAGATGCTGCACAACTCAGCCTACCGGTGCTTTAGCAGAGCACCCTGAAGCGTCGCGGCTTTCGGTTGCCTTAAGTGGAATGATGTCAGTGATGAAGTTAGTCCAATACTGGTAGCTTGCTAATTGATCACACTTCAAAACACCACTGGGAAGGAGATGTGAAGGTCCAGCTGGGCTATGAGTAACAGCATTGTTATGATTGCTAGACTAAAGCCAGAGATAATCCTTCTCCTTTCCTTTTAGCTCCCAATGGAAATAGTCGGGGATTAGAGTGTAGGTAGGAGGAAGCAGCAGGCTGTGGTTTTTCTTGTTTTGGTAACCACTGCTGCTTCAACAACCTCCTCAACACACTGCACATCTGATACAAAAGCCTGGGTTTTGTGGCAGCCACAGGAGTTCTGCTGTTAACTTGTCCTTATGATTTTCTGTGAGTTGATTCTGTAGGATCGTGATTTCACCGAGTCGCCTTGCCCCAAGTACACTATGCTGCCGTGTAAATAATCCTCCTCTCTGCATCAAACATTGCTCAGTTTACTTTAGGCATCGAAATTTTGCGGTATGAGGAAAACACTTACTCTCTAGGCTAAGAAAGTCCTAACCTGTAGAGGCTTACTTGTCATATTTATACAAATTGTAGGTGTCGTGGGCAGAGCAGCAATACGAAAAGAAGCGAACTAAGCGAGCCACTGTGAGAGACTCTGCAGAAAACCTTTTCAATGATCCTATGTGGAACCAGCAGTGGTATCTGGTAAGGATTTGTTTCGTTGTGGAACTGGGGATGGTGAGTTTCAGTTATGCCTTATTTTACTAGTATCTGAGCAGTTGTGCTGAAGGGAGTACGTGAAGAGTCCCTCGCGTTACCGTGAACGACAAAAATGAGAGAGCTCTGGGCACAATATTTCCAGGCAACCTTCTATCTTGTTTGAAGCATCATTTGTACAAAGATTCTTAAAGGTAATTCAGGCAGCTGCTTGGGTTGGGATTGATAATAGAAAGTGTAACAGTGAAAAGCTACCTTTATGATCATTTTAAAATCATTGCTGTCGGTGTCTAAGAAGTCCCTTACCATGTCTGAAGCTGGCCATGTGTTTCTCCACTAAAATAGGTACTGCAGGGTGAATACTCCAGGTGAAAACAAAAACACAGGCGTGCATGTGATGAGCACCTTCAGCCTCTTGGACTAGGATTTAAATAGAAGCTCTACAGCTCACATGTTCAAAACCTCAAGAAAAATGAAATTCCTGAGCTCTCTCTCCTTTCTATCTTCATGTGACAGCTCAGAAATAAAGTTGATATTTATGATTTGCGTGTTTACTTTCTAGAGTCTGTATTTCCAGGGTGCATCTAGCTGTACGTTAAGCCTAGGATTCATTGCTATCACTCAGCGTAAGGATGGGATTAAAGGTGGGTGTAACAAACCCAGAAGAAAGGTCATGCTCAAATGTCACACAGGTGGCTGGAAATACCTTTCTCCAGTTCAGCCTGGTGAAAACAGACTGAACTCCAGGCTTATTTTTTTTCCCTATTCTTTCCTTTGCTTGAGTGAAGAGAAATAAATTATAACCCACATAGCATAAAATATTTCCATGAAGGTTCCTGCAGCCTTCTTTTCAACATAAAAAATGGTTAACTTCAAGAATTTAACTTTTCTTTGTAGCTGAATATCTATTTGCTTCTTTGCCTGTTTCCAGTAGAAAGCAGGAAATTTCCAAGACGTCTCTACGGGACAAATACACACAGAGTTTAAAAAAGCAGTTTTCTGGAAAAAAACAGCCAACCAACCAAACAAAATCAAACAGCAATGTCCTGCTCTCCAGGAAAGATAGTTTCTTTTTCCACTTTTCTGTGGTTTTCCCTTCTTTTCCCTCAAGTTTTTCCACATGACAAACAGAAACACGATGCTTACCCTTGTTTGCAGTGCACATTGAATTTTTTTCTGATTAAATGCATAAATGTGTTAAATATTTTATTCCAGAATATGTTCCTTGCCTTGTAGTAAATAACTTACTACCTTCTTATTATGATTTGATGGCAACATATTTTAACCCTATTCAGTGTACCTTCACACATCACCACAAAAAGTGATTATTTGATGGATCCTAGAGAACAAAGCTTGAAACCTCGAATAATTCCCTGAATGCAGCCATCAGAAAATAAGGCAAAAAATGAAAGTACGGTCATTCCCATAGCTAATTTGTTTTTCTAGGCTGCGTATTTTTATCCAGAAACAAAGAAATGAAAAACCTGTGATCAGCTAATGCAGCTAGGCACAGAGAAACAGAAAGAAAATGCTGGTTTCTGCATCTCCCATTTTCATGGGGGTTGTAAGCACGTTTTCTGAAATAGAGGTGTATACTGCACATTTAATGTTAGAGAGGAAAAATGACCCACTTAGGAGCTACTCTTCAAAGAAGTTGCTGTGGAAGAGCAGGCTGTAGATGATTCATGCTTCCAGTTGATTTACCACAGGAACAGTAATGAGGGTAGTAAACATAAAGTTGTGATTCAGCAGAGTTGTTCCTGACCAAATGACTACCTTAATTGTTTTACCCATTAATTATTTTGCTCTGGCCAACCTGAACGTCAAAGGAGAAAATGCAGCTCTCTGTGCTGTAGGGTACTGTCTGGGCTTCTCCTGCAGTGAGGAGAACAAACACGAGCAGGTCTGATTATTAACTCAACGTTCCAAGGTTCATTGGTACATCCCTTCCGTTCCTGTGTTTCTGCTGCCTGCCTCCAATAAATACAAGATGCTCTTTGTTCAGGGGATCTTCAAGCACCGGGGTAAATCCTTCAGGGCTGCGAGTATTTGAAGAAACTGATTTTTGTCCCACCTTTGCAAAATTTGAGCAAAATACGCAAGTTCAGGCTGGGATGGTTTAGAGCACCTGTAAAATACTGCTTTGGATCTGTGTAGTGTAAATGCACAGAAACACTGACGTATTTTAATCTTTTCTGACCCTAGCAAGACACGAGGATAACTCCGTCCCTGCCCAAACTGGATCTCCATGTTATTCCTGTATGGCAGAAGGGGATTACAGGCAAGGGTGTTGTCATCACGGTACTAGACGATGGCTTGGAGTGGAATCACACAGACATCTACACTAACTATGTAAGTTTGGGCGTTAGAATGCTACGGAATAAACTGATCGGTCATAAATTTGGTATACAGACTCTCTTCCCCAGCTTGCTGTCTGTTCTCCAAGTCAGCTTCTGCTGTACAGAGGCTGAAATATTTGCCTTAGGCATCATTTGGAACATGGTCTGTGCCACAGGAAGCTGAGTGTTACTTAGCAGTGACAGTGGGGTGTGGTTATATGCACTTGTTCTTTTGTTTTATTTTCTTTTTTCCCCTCAGTGGATTTAATTCCCAGGCATGTTTGTATACAGTGGTTTAATGCTGAATTATTAAAGATCCGTAAAAAAATTATGGAATTGTTAATGCCCTCTAAATTCTAGCAGCTTGATTGCTGTCAATATGAGGCATACCAAATAAAGAAATTACAGACTCCTAAGAACCCATTCTGTTACACATTTTAAAGTGCATTTTCTAGTTGTCCAAATTAATTCTGTTTGATTTTTTTTTTTAAATGTAGGATCCAAAGGCAAGTTACGATTTCAATGACAATGATCACGATCCCTTTCCTAGATATGACCCAACAAATGAAAACAAGTGAGTACCCTCCCTGTTGTGTGAGGAGAAAAAACCTTTGTGTTACTCATTTTGTATTGTTTTTTCCTGTAAGTGTTATAGAAGGGTCTGAGAAGACCCTGCCACTGAGTTGTGAGGGTCAGACTGGATCCCTTTGCTTTCTGAACTTCCTCTCAGAGAAGGGTCTGGTTGTGGCTGGGTCCAGTCTTAGCCCCCAGCTGTAAAGGAGAGTTTGGACCCTGTGGTCTGCCCCAGAGTTGGGTTATTTCAGCTTGAGCTGCTGCCTCCAGAGAGGGACCCCAAACAAAGAAATTCCTGGGCAATGACACCCTGACGATCTCAGTTCCCCTCCCCTTACCTCGTGTTTTGCTCCAATAGTAATATTTGGGTCTGTGATCTTCTTACTCTTCATGGGATCCTTTTTCTGTCTCCAGGCAGGTTATTGTTTTTCTTACCTCGAGGACGCAGCTTCTGCTGAGAATGTGGCCACCTTATTTTTCACAGGATGTAGGGTCTCGAGGCCTCCATGAGTATAAGTTCAGCAGAATTCCTCTGCGTGTGGCCTCAGGCTTCAGTAAATCCAGCAACTCATGTTCAGCAAGTTACTCACGCTGATCAAAGCAAAATAAATTTCAATTCAACCTAATTTTAAGCGATTCTGAAATTAATTATAATATTCTACACGTGAATTATTTTAATCCCCAACAGAAAGCTGTCCAGAGCAGCCTGCTCATGTCACTGCGTGTGTTTCTAGAATGGTACTTCCCTAAGCAGATTTTGACTTCAGTTCTGTGCTTTCCACTGGGAATTTTAAAAGAATGTATTTCCTGTGAAGAGCTCTAGTAGAGGAACCTATCAAGAAACCCCTCCCTTCGGGTCAGCTTTTGTAGCTAGGGACACTTTTCCAGCTCTGGCAGCACCTTTTGGACCAACAGAAGAGTTTCTAGGTCAGTGCACACAATCACAGGAGAAGCCATGCTTCTGACCTCCTCTCATATGGGTATGACACATGGTCAGACACTGGGGAAGGTTATATTCACTCCCGTGACAATCTTTCTGCCTCTTCTAAGGAAGCTTTATTTAGACCACATTTGGCCTCAGTGTCCTCCAAGTTGTAACCTATGAAGTTCCTAAAGGCTTGAACACAACTAGCCAGTTCACCTCGTGGACTTGTGTGTCTTGAAAGGAGAAATTTTTCTGATGCCCTCTCTAGAGCTACCTCTTTGATACCTTGTGGAGCACCGTGATGGGGTTGTCACACCTCAGCCCATCCATGGTAGTGCAGAGAGGGATTTTGTCCATCAGAATGAGAAGACAATGGATCTCATTAAAAGAAGAAGTCAATTTCTTAAACCAATTAGGATGCCAGCACTCAATAAAGGTACAGTAAGGAACTGATACACTGATTCCCTGCTGTCCACCAGATAATACCACAGTATCCACAACATAAATCAATGTATGGGTTAAAAAAAAAATCGAAAGATAGATGTCCCATGAGCAAGACATTTGAAAAATGATGTTTCTACTTTGTTACAGTGTTATTTAAGAGCAGGAAGCTGTTATCCTCTTGTTCTGATGATACTATCTCTTAAATCTACCTGTATTACAACCAATCTTTATTAATAAATAAATGGAATTCGGCCCACAAGCATTCAAACACTTCATTGAATAACAATCTCTAGTATTAAATAATACAACTCTTTTGCAGTTACACTTCTGTGAAGTTTTTCTGTGTTGTGGAGTAACAATCACCCATGGCAAAAAGGAATTGTGTAGAATGTAGCTGGTTGCAAGAAAAAATTAGCAATGATGAGGTTATTTTGAAGGCTTGCTTTCTGAAATCCTAAACAAATGCAGTCATTAAAAAAAGAGTATGTATATGTGTGATTAAAAAGGACTTGTATCCTATTTCTGTCTGAAGAAGTTTAGCGACTTCTTAGCCCCACAATTTTACACTGTTTTTGCACTTTGCTAAAACACTGGTGTATGTTAGGACTGTGGATTGAGTGTGATTTGGGTTTGGTATTTATCATCTCATCACGGTGATCCTTCAACCATGAAATAGGTGAAATTATGTTGCTTGCAGCCTAAGACAAACAAGTTTTTTTGTATCGTGTAGATCCATCTCAAGAGCCGTTCAGTAGCTGCACTGCTTTTATTTAAAGGAAAGCTTCCACCCAGTTGAGAAGGGCATTGATGAGTCTTTGTGTGCATCACACAAATGTATTAGGAGATTATGTTTATTCTTGCTCTGTTTATTCAGGCATGGGACACGGTGTGCAGGAGAAATTGCCATGCAAGCCAACAACAGGAAATGTGGAGTTGGAGTCGCGTACAATTCCAAAGTGGGAGGTAAGAAAACAAAAACAATTAAGTGTCTGATGTGAACGGGAACCAAAGAGGTGCCGGGAAGTGCTGAGTGTTTTCAGCTACCATTAATCTGAAATAGGAATGATTTGTCCTTCTCAGAAAACACTGACCTGTCAGTATGAGGCTACAAAGTCCTGTCTGCCCATGGTGTGGAGTGTTACATCCACAGGACACCATTTCTTCAGTGTCATGCTCTCTGGAATTTCATTCTCTGTTGCATATAGGTAGAACATATAACAACTACAGTGTATGTGGTGGTGGTGGTGATAATAACAATGATAGCAACAACCTTTATTCTACCCAGAGATAAGACTTCTTAATAACTGCATATCCTGAAAGGAGGTGGGGTAGAGGAGGAAAGGGATTGAGCAGGGTGAGAGTAAGAGTATACAAATTTACACCCACCCTTGCTTGCAACATATTGTTTCCATCTACACACAGCCTAAAAGGTCACGTCAGTCAAGATACTCAAACTGCTGTGGTTTTTTGTTTCAATAACTCGCTACTATCATCAGAAGTTCATTTTGAAAATAAGTAGAGTCTTTCTTGCCTGTCAATCAATACTGCCTATTTATTTTATTTTTTTTCAGTGGTGGCTACAAGTTTAATGCATTAGAGGTTTATGAAATAGTCATGACCAAAGTATCATTTGCAAATGGCTATTTAGCTCAGAGGAAGACACTTGTATAGTCCTAGTTTTTCCATCACTCCCTTTCTTCCCTTGAAACAAAGGGCGGATGAGCGGCAACTGACACCCACAGCCGCCGTTCCCACCGCTGCAGTCTCACGTCTGTAGGTTCCCACTGACTCCACGGAGCTGTCAGAGGTGTCAGCTCTGCAGCCTGCCTTACCGTAATGCATTAAGCTGTCATACCCTGTTTCAAATACCTCGCTCACAAGAGGAAGGCACCAAATTTTCAAAGCGGGGCAGAAGGGACGAAGCTGCCGAGACGTCTGAACTCCTGCTGTGCCCACATTTCAAGGCGCTTGCGTCTGCAGAGAAGATTCTTCCACAGTGATTTGCATATGCTCTGTGTTCGTTTGCAAATGCAGGCTACAGAACTGTGTGGGGTGGTTTGTCTAGGAAAGGAAAATAACAGGAGGAAAAGCAGACCGGCGATGCAAATTACCCGAGAAAGCTGCGTATACCTGAGAGGGGGAAGAGAAAGAATGGAAAAGTTGAAAGAAATTGTAAGCTGTTAAACATGACCAGCCTGGTTAAGATAGGGATGTAACAAAAATATGTTCAAAGAGCAGTGGAAAATAGGAGAAGTATTCAAACGATTCAGATAAATATGGAGTGGCTAAACGTTGGAAGGCTTTTTTGATGTTCCAAGCTATACAGGATTCATGTCTTCACAGTCTTTTTTTCCTTCCCCCCCCCCCCCTTTTTTTTTTTCTTAAATCCGTGAAATGACACATTACACACTTCTATTTGATATTAGTTCAGGATGACTTCTTGAAGCGGCCGTTCGCTTGTAGCAATTGCCACACCGGGTAAAGCCGGTGGTCCGCAGCAATAGCTGCTTTAGGGAAAGAAACCCTGACATCTGGAATACCTGGTTCTCTAACCTTCACCATCAGAGGTGAATTGAACTTCACCTTGAGGGGTAAACCAGAACAATCCATTCCAATTTTTTTCTTCTCCTTGAGAACACTGGTTTCAGTAGTCCTGAGTGTCCTCAGTCATCCCATCAGTGCCTGGCCCTGTTCTAGAACCTTGTTCAGTGTCTTCAGCACTTTGCAGCTATGAGTCCCACAGGCTTTTCTATGCACTGTGTGAAAAAAATTACTTCTTAATGCCCAGTTTCTGAAGTGACCCCTTTCAGCGTCCTTTAACACTCACCCCTTGTTCTGTGTAGAGCTAAGAAATGTGTGTGCATCGATCACCTCTGGATGGAAGCAGGGTGTGTGTATTTTTACTCGTACCTACCCCTAGCACTGCGCTACGATATTTCTCTGGTGCTGCCATGGAAATCAAATGATTAAGAAGCTCCATTTTACAAAGGACTGGGCTGAGAGTTCCTGCACAGTGACGTGTTGCTAAAAATAGCCCTCTGCCAGGCAGATACAGTCTGAAATTACCTTGGGCTTTGCCTGCTTTTGGTTTTGTGGGGCTGAGGATGGGAGCAAGCATGTGCAATAGGACAGAGTTTATGCAAGAGGACAGAATTGGAATCTGCTTAGGGAAATATCACTGCAGTCATCAAATCCCCGAGTTGACTTAAACAGGGAGGGGTTTTGGCAATCACAAAGACACGACGGTGCTTTTTTCCTTCAGCTGTTTTCATCAGTGTGTCATCTGTGCTCTTGTTCTCCTCCTTACTGTGTTATTTATCCTCAGAGTTGGCTTTGTCCTCTTCTGTGGGGAGTGCCTGTACACTACTCCCTGCATTCCCAGTATCTCATGATGTGTGGCAAGCTCGCATCCAGAGCTTGCAGTCCTTTCCACACATGCAGATCTTTGCTCACAGCGTGCTGGTCTGAGAGACTCTCACAATTCTGAGCCAGACAAAAAATGAGTGTAACAAATGTTCCGAGTTGAAGCTTACCCAGGGTAAGTGGTGTTGGTAGCACCCGAGGTACAGGATATACCTTGGTGCTTTTCCCAGCTTGGCGAGTGATGGTGGAGTAGCGGTGGTTGAACGGATTAGCTCCTTTGTCTGCTTTTCCCACTAATTAATATGAAATAATAAAGCTCAGCTTTATCTCGGAGGTATTACAAGTCTAAGCAGCCAGCCATTTGGAAATAGAATTACGCTTAGTCTTTTTCTCCCTGCTTGGCAGCATGAAAAACCAGAACAAGACACCGACTGAGCTGCAAGTGCAAGGTTGTGGGGTTTTTTTTTCCTTTGGTTTGTTTTTTTTTTTTAACAGACCAACCAAATTTTGCTTGCTGTGCTTTGGAATTATCCCCATTTTGTGGAAAATACTAGAAAATGAGTACTCATAATTCACCAACTGCCGGTAATGGTGCAGCTGCTGTCGTACTGACTTGCCAAGTTCAAGAGAACCCAGACATTTTTATTGCTTGAAAACACAGGCTGCATGCTGGCTACTGTGGCTCGTATTCTGCTGCTGCTGGTGCTGCTGGGCGAGCCATCCCATAGCAGGAATTTTGCCAGACTTCTGCTATTTCTATCCTGCTCCAGCACTGGACAGTGGTAGCAAACCGACTGCAGAGCCAGGGGTTTGCAGAGCAAGAGATCCAGCCCAAATGAACCGCTGTCTGCCGCTGAATTTTAAGTACCACTGAGATCAGGCTTGCTCTGAAGAAGATTAGATCATGCAGTTCCTAATAAAATGTTAATGGCTAGATATCTCTAGCATCTCTGGATTGCTCACAGTAGAAAAAAAACCGCGGCAGCAAAACAACAGTGAGAATTCTTTGTGGTGAAGATTGAAGAGCTAGTGAAATGGCAGCATCACAGAGACACCAAAACCTTAATGGCTGTGAGGGCAAAGGGTTTGAGGCAGGACATACAGAACTGCACCTTTGAACTGAAAGTCTTACAGCTGTAAAAGACAAAAGCGGTGTTGATAAAGCCTGTTTAATTTTGGTGGCATGCTAGCAGTTTGAGAAGTCTTTGCTGCAGATTTAACGAAAAACAAGGCTCAGGAAAGCCCAATGCAGTAAGCAAAAGCAGAGGCAGTGATCAAAACATCATCTGGGCTCTCTGTAGACAGAGAAAGAAGTAAACAAGAGGCAGCCAAGACTGTAAGAGGTTTTTCAGAGCAAAAAGGGTAAGTGTAGTGATTCACACTGAGATGGGCTGTCCTCGGTATTAATTGCATGAGCAGCAGTTGTCTGTGGTGGCCGTAGTTACGGGTTAATTCTGCTGGAAACTTCAGAGGCAGTTAACAAAGGCAGAGAGGAGGGAACAGAAAGTAAATCCTGTCTGCTTGCTTTCTTTCTCCTAAGGTATACGGATGCTGGATGGAATAGTCACCGATGCTATTGAAGCCAGTTCAATTGGTTTCAATCCAGAGCACGTGGACATTTACAGCGCGAGCTGGGGCCCTAATGACGATGGTAAAACTGTGGAGGGGCCCGGGAGGCTGGCACAGAAGGCTTTTGAGTATGGGATAAAGCAGGTACAATACTTAAGGGAAAAGGCAGCAACATGTGTCAGAGAACAGCATTTCAAACGGTCGATACGAGGGCAGAAATGAAACTGGTTTGTGTTCTCTTTGCTGGAACGCGTCTGAAAAAAAGGGGATGGATTTTAATAGCACAGGTCAGAGAAATCACCCGACAGAACAGGACTTGTAAAGAAGCACTGTTAGAGCTTTCTAAGCTGTGTTTAAGATGCTGTTCTCCACCCATAATCTTCCTTTTTCCATCCTCACTTTCACTGCCTTTGTCTCGCCCTACCCCCACCCTTCTCTGCTGCTTGCTTTGCACTGAACAGTAATTGGATTTCTGCACTGAAAGCCTATAAATTTTAATGCAAAATTTCTGCTTTGTGAATATTTTGCCGTGCGAAATAGCGATGCATTTTAGCACCCCGTGGATGGGCTTGTATCGTGTTAATTGCATGGATTTACAAATCGGTGCCGATCATGATCCAATTAAAATGAAGTCTGTAAAAATGCATGACGAGCAGTATCGGAAACAATGTTTTCTCAGTTCTTTGTAACGTTATCCTCCTTAGATCTGGTTGGTTGATAAGCAGGGTACCAGGGGTTTATTAATCAACTACTCTTGCTTTTGTCAGTGAGGTAAAAAGGTATCTAGAGATGGACAGGTATCAGAGAGAGGAAGACTGAATCAGAGGTGGAAGAGGAGAGAAACAAAGGAAAGGTTGGAGGGCAGAAGCAAAGAGAAAGGGTTTTGGGCAAAGAGCAGTTAACATTCGCAGACAGAGGAAACGAGGAAGAAAGAGAGTCTGACAGCTGACAAACATACTCTGAGGGGAGAAGGGAGACCGAGGGCTGGTGATAAGCAGAGATCTCAGTCCATAGGCAGGCAGCAAGGGAAGAGGCAGAATGAAAGGCGATAATTAGAGAGCCAAAGTTCAGTGGTCTTACTCTGAGAAAGCCAGTTCTTTGGTGAAGGATGTACCTTTTTTTCCCAACTTGTTTTATTTCTCAAGGGGAGCAAATTTACCCATTCATTTGTCAGGCTTCCTTTTGCAAGGATCTGGATGTTCCCCGCTCTGCTCACAGTCAGAGCCGGGATTGCCAACGACTTTCATCCCCGGCACCTTCATTGCCGGCCCGATAAAGCACTTAAGTGTAAGCTGAGCCTTGAGCATCCAAGGGGCATTAGTAGCACTCTTAACTGAAATCAAAGCAGGTGTTTACACACATCAGTGCTTTTATGGACTTTATTCTCCCAGAGAGATACCATCTCATTTTCAGTAATTGACATGGCTTGTCCTTCCTGTTTTAGCAGTTGCTTCGCAGAGGATACAGCTTACTTTATTTTAGTGTTTTAAGTGCTGCATATGTCTTAGCACTTGCACAAGTAATGTCAGATCTTGTCTGAGTGGGCTGATAAAAATCTGTATTTCAGCTGCTGTTTCCAGTGAGCATGCACATATTAATAATGAACAACTCAGGAACTTTTGCTCTTCACGTGGGGTGGATCTTTTTTGTCTGAAGGACTGCCACAGCTTCAGACTGGACAGGGTGATGTGCATATACCCTGTGACAGCTGTGATGGTTGACATGTTATCAGCTGCCAGCATCAGTTGTTCCCTGCGGCTCCCTCATGACGTGCTAGAGACCAGAGCAGGGAATGAGCGTGGTGATGTCTGGAGGGTGGTGGTGCTGGCCCACAGATCTGTGAGAGCAGGGAGGGTTTTCAGTCTGATGTGCTTGCTGCTTCACCGTGCTTCCGCCACTCAATGCCAGCTGAGAAAGGCTTCCTTATTAAAAACAAACTGGTGGAAAAGTCATCTCGTGTACATCATTCGTACTGCTTACCTGTGCTCTGTGATTACAGGAAAGGCAAGTGAAATAACCCTTGAGAAACTTGCTGTTTCTTGGGATAAAAAAAAAAGGGAGGGGGGGGGAATTTTTCCTAGAAATGTTCAGGATCACAACAACAGCATGTAGAAGAATTTCACCTGTCAAGCACAGACTCTGTTTTTAACTGAAAAACCTATTCTGAGGAAAGTTGCAGTACCTAGACCATTCAAACAAAGAGATGTACTGTAGGGCGTGAAGTAGGATGCCTCAAGCAGCTGGTTTCTTCTGCCTTCTACAGTGCTTATGGAAAATTGCCCTCTTCTACCTGAAAATGTTTGATATGTTAGGCTTTTTGGGGGGTGAGGGGTTGTTTAGAATCCGTTACAGAGACTGACATCTCTTTGATAACCACTTGTTTCCATTTTCTCCAGGGCCGAAATGGGAAAGGCTCCATTTTTGTGTGGGCTTCTGGGAATGGAGGCCGTCAGGGTGACAACTGTGACTGTGACGGTTACACTGATAGTATCTACACTATCTCCATTAGCAGTGCATCTCAGCAAGGCCTTTCTCCCTGGTATGCAGAGAAGTGCTCTTCAACTCTGGCCACAGCATACAGCAGTGGGGATTATACTGACCAAAGAATTGTAGGTTGTTTTTACCAGATTCAGAATAAAAACATAGAAATGTGTTGTATATGCAAATGACGAGTGAGAGCTCTCAAATGCTTGGTTTCAAGTGCCTGCTTTACATTATGTGTTACATGCTTAGTGCTTTTGCCTTGAATCAGGGAGGGATTTGTAATTCAAAAGGTGATTGTGTTCCTGGAGTACCTTCTGCCGTGGAGCGATGGCCAAATGAAATCCCTGTCTCCATGCAGTTAAATCTTCATGCTGAATTTGTCCTATGCTTGTGCCTGACAGAGGTCTCTGCATGGAGTTTGAGATGGTCCCGTTCTTCAGAAAGGGCAGATGAAGAGAGATTTAGAGTAAAAACCTGTGAAGTTAGTGCACCATATGGGTCAGTACCTCCGGTGTACCCTGCTGCAAGCTTCTGTAAGATTGTCAGCCCCTGAGTTCCCGCTCAGGACAGCATCAGTAGTGCTTCTGAACCTGTAAAAGGTCCTCAGCCAGCAGGCATATCAGCCTGCGTGCCTTCATTAACCGTGCAAGAAATAACTTGTACTGAAGAAAACTGCTGAGATAAAATGATGTTGAAGTACCTGTAATTTCTGTTCAGTCTTGGTGGATGCTCATTCTGCAATAAAACGGCAGTGCTGGGAATTAGAGCAATGTCATTCCAAGTTAGCCAGATCAGTCCTTCCTAAGTGTAGATACAAGGGCAGGTGAGTTTGGTATTTAATTTCCAAATAAAGCACGTTTCATTGCAAATTATAGTTCTCCTGCTGAAGAGGGAGCAGAACACCAATACTAATCCTGTGAGTAATTTTCTAGCAAGCAGTAATTTTAAATGTTCTAGGCCCAACACAATCATCTGTTTTTGTGATTCACCAGTAAGCCTGAAACACTTATTGTGAAACCTTAGAATAAAGTAAGATATTCAGTGTGGGAGTATTTTGTTCCAACACAAAGCATTCTGATACAAAAATTATAGCTGAAGTAAAAAGAGTGGATTGAAATATGAACGGATTTAAACATCCATCACTTCTGCTGCTTGTGAGGAATGTATTAATACACACCAAGTAAAGGATACACAGTTATGTTTGTGGGTGTGGATATGACTGTATTTACAACTGTTTATTCATGCAGTCTGGGCTTTTTGTGTTTTCTGTCAGACAAGTGCTGATCTTCACAACGAATGTACAGAGACTCACACTGGGACCTCTGCTTCTGCACCACTGGCAGCCGGAATTTTCGCTCTGGCGCTGGAAGCAAAGTAAGATGTCACACCTTTGAAACTCTTGTCTCTCAGCCACCATCTTCCCACCCCGCCATCTTCCCTGAAATGTTGTCTCTTTTGAAGTAGAACCATGTCATACTACAGCTCTGCTTTCTGTCAGTCAGACTTGCTCGGCCTGATGACAAAACCAAGCAGCTACTTGCCTCAACACCTTCCTAGCAAAGCAGAAACAGCTTAAGTAAAACGTGAGGACCGAGAAGTTTTAGTCTGCTTTGTGCTTCGGCAACAATTATTTACTAAGTTCTGGTCAATTGCACTTAAAAGCAGTGAGGCTGCACAGGTATCGGGAGAACATAATTTGAAGACAACAGGTTGCAGGAGTTTATGTCTTTAGTCAGTTGACAGAACCTCTTGAAGGGACGAGGGGTGATGGGTTTAAGTTGGAGAAGAGTAGATTGAGATTGGATCTCAGGAAGAAGTT
>WTSP01009494.1:415-63799 GCA_025331215.1 Actenoides lindsayi | reverse complement strand
GAATAGAATAGAATAGAATAGAATAGAATAGAATAGAATAGAATAGAATAGAATAGAATAGAATAGAATAGAATAAATCTGCTGGCCATGCTTCTTTTGATGCAGCCCAGGATGCGATTGGCCTTTTGGGCTGCAAGTGCACATTGTTGGCTCATGTCCAGCTTCTCATCCACCAGAACCTCCAAGTCCTTTTCCTCATGGCTGCTCTTTATCACCTCATCCCCCAGCCTGTATTGATAATAAGGATTGTTCCAACCCAGGTGCAGGACCCTGCACTTGGTATTGTTGAACCTCATGAGGTTCATCTGGGCCCACTTCTCCAGCTTGTCCAGGTCCCTCTGGATGACATCCCATCCCTCTGGTATATCAACTGTGCCACTCAGGTTGGTGTCATCTGCAAACCTGTTGATGGTGCACTCAATCCCACTGTCTATATCATTGTTGAAAACATGAAACAGTACAGACCCCTGAGGGAAACCACTTGTCACAGATTTTGATCTGGATTTCAAGCCATTGACCACTACCCTCTGGATGTGACCATCCAGCCAGTGCCTTATCCACTGAACAGTCCACCTATCAAATCCATATCTCTCCATCTTGATGAAGAGGATGTTGTGGGGGACCATGTCAAAAGCCTTGCAGCAGCCTAAGTAGATGACATCCACAGCTCCTCCCTTGTCCACTTGTCACTCCATTGTAGAAAGCCACTAAGTTGGTTAGGAAAGATTTCACCTTAGTGAAGCCATGTTGGCTGTCTCTGATCACCTCCACATCCTCCATGTTCTTTATCAGAGTTTCTAGGAGAATCTGCTCCATGATCTTCCCAGGCACAGAGGTGAGGCTGACAGGTCAATAGTTTTCAGGGTCCTTCTTTCTACCTTTTTTCAAAATGGGTATAATATGTCCTTTCTTCCAGTCACTACAGATTTCACCTGACTGCCAGGACTTTTCAAATATATTGGAGAGTGGCTTGGCAACTACATCAGCCAGTTCCTTCATGACTCTGGGATGTATCTCGTACGGTCCCATAGACTCATGTATGTTCAGGTTTCACAGGTGGTCAAGAACCTGACCTTCACTTCCAGTGGGAGGGACTTTGTCTACCTGGTCCCCACCTTGTGTTCTTTTAATGTGGGAGGTGTGGGAAGACAGGTTGCCAGTGAAAACCAAGGAAAAAATTTGTTGAGAACCTCAGTCTTCTCTATTCATATGTTGTTACCAGCTTGCTAGTCTTGCTCATCAAGGGGGTTACATTTTTTTTAACCTTCCTTTTCTCATTGACTTACCTACAGAAACCCTTCTTGTTATTATTCACATCCCTTGCTAAGTTCAGCTCCAACTGTGCCCTGGCCTTCCTGACATCCCTGCACAATCGGACAGCATATCCAATGAAATGCTACCATTGGTGAAATAGTTCATATAACTAAAGTGTTGGAAGGACTGAATCCTGTGTAAAATGGTTGCATTTTCTACAACTTCTCTATCCTCTGTGTGTTTTCAAGTCATGGTCTGTCATTTTATTGGCATGTCAGGCTTTTTGTTGAAGAACCAATGAAGCTAGGAGACAGGAAGTTGGTTCTTGTCTATTGCAAATGATGTGATGTATCTGCAGAAATGTAGTTTGCAAGGCATGTAAAATAATCCTCTTATCCTACTTCAGCACTGATACAGTCTCAGCTGGAATACTGTGTCCAGTTCTGGGCATCACACTTCAAGACAGCTACAAGTCAAGTAAATAGAGAGTCCAGAGGTGAGCAAGTAGAATAATCAGAAGTCTAGAAGATATCACTATGGATGCAGAGGATATGGAGATGGCACAGCAGGGTTTTGTTTAACCTAGAAAAGACAGAGGGAGACATGACAACAGTCTGAAAGCATGCAAGGGACTATCACAAAGAGGAAAGGCTTAATCTGTTCTTCATGTGCATATGACAAGAAGACATGAGCTTAATTTGGAAAGTGGGAAACTGATATCCCTTAATATTTCAATAGCTTTTTATTTTTAGAAATAGGACAGCTATTAGCTTTTTTTGCTTGGACAAGAAGGATGGAGAGGGTAGAATCTTCTTCACTGAAGGCCTTCAGAAAAAAACACCTTCAGCTATGAGTAGCCAATTCTGTCTACTGGTGAGGGACCTCATGAGGTCCTCTCCAGCCATATCTTTTGATAATATTATAAACAAAATTCACAGCTTCATTCTAATGTAAAAAGTTTTATTGGGAGTAAAGAAAAGGCAGAAAGGACCAAAACATTGTTTTCAGACATAAAATGGAGCTTGTAAGGCATTGATAATGTTCTCTTTTGATTAGTGAAAGATGAAGAAACAACTTGAAAAGAATAAGCACAGAACTGTATTATGACCCTTTCAGGGAAAGATTTTCTTCCTGCTCTGACTTCCCTTTATCATTTTTTCTCCTGATTTTTGGATTTTACCTTGAGGTGGGAAAATCAAAATGACATCACTAAAAGGATACAAAGGCAGCTTCTTGCTTCAAACTATTTTTGCCAAAATAATTTTAAAACTAGTATTTGTTAAAATGGTGCTTATAATGATGAAATTTATATTCTTTGCCATGCCCAAAACATAAGTAGCAGACCCAAGGACAAATAACACTTCACTTTCATGCTACACTAATTCAGCATGAATAAAATCTTGCAAATTCCAGTGGAGCTCTTTCCAAAAGTAAATGGAAATGTGATCTAATTACACTCAAGTAACTTACTCAAGTTGCTGAGGTTGAATGGAAGATAGTTTTGATGGAATCTAAGACTGAGTGGGTATATAAAAATACAGAAATGAAAGTGAAATTTTCTTTTGTTGTCACATGAAACAGCAGTCCCATATTGCTTACAGAGAAAGAAAGCTGCAAAAAACTAGGGAGAGAAATTCATGAAAAGACTGTGAAGAAATAGAGCTGTCTTGCTCCTTAAAGAAAAAAAAATGAAAAGAAAAAAGAGTTCAGCATGGATCCATATGGTGTGAGATTTCTCTTCTCTGACATTTTTATTAAGGTTATGTATATGACCGTTCATCTTCATTCTGCTGGTGCTAATTGCTGTCTATTGGACCCTTCGCTACTGTGTACAGAGAACACATGCTTCCCCTCGACACTGCCATCGCTGCGGGTGCACTGGATTGTTCTGCTGTCCTCAGATAGGAACCTGCTGCTGCTGCCTGACCACAACAGCTGGGAATATTCTGCTTTTAAAAGCTTATCTTGTTGATACTTGAGTTGAGCTATTACACAGTGGAACAAGCAAACAGAATGAATGGACCCTCTGCGGGCAACTTATGGTAACAAAAAAGCTTCCATGTGCTTTTGAATGTGTCTCTTGTCTTGGAATTGACAGTGATGTTTAGCATAGATGTTTCCTGTGAAGAAAATGTGATGGTATAGAGCCAGGAACAGGCTAAAAAGAAACATGCACAGAAGACATATTCAGCGCTTAAGCTTCTTTGCAACGCTAAGCAACATTTAGAGACCAATTTTGCAAAGGTTTACTCATGTGAATGGCCTCATCAAAATGCAAGGGGATACTTTTTTGTCTAGAATGCCTAATTTAATTAAGAATTAATTTTATGCACAAAATGAATATGCAAAGCATATCTCCTTGATCTATGAAGCTTTTAAGAAATCAGCTTGAAATAAGGTTATTTATTTATCAGCATTAAGTCCATCCACACATATAGATATTGCATGTACAAGCAGATCAGAGTACAGAACACAAATACTCCCATGTCACGGATGGACCACCCAGAGAAATACAGAAATCTATTAATTTTGCTTATCACTTCGACTCCAATTTAACAAAACATCTAATAGTGTCATGAATTTTTCTGTCGTGAAGGAAGTGTTACAATCATCTAGTCCGATTTCCTACATAATGCAAACTGTAGGATTTCTCCAAGCAATTCTGACTTGCATGTCAATACATATTAGTTCAAACTGTAAAAGCTACTAGGAGCAGTAAGAACAATTATCAGACTTAGGTTTATGCAATTTAGTGATTCTTAAACTGTTACCTTCTTAACACATTGCCTTTTGTGAATGGTGCTGTTTTTAGCCATGCCCTGAACTACACATCCATCTGACTGCAGACTCCAAATGACCTCTAGGCAGGAAAATCTCTTCTGAAGCCTTAATGGAGGTGTTGTCTGAGCAAGCACAGCCCCTGAGTGACATGTGCATTATTCTGTGTGTGGACGAACATCTGAAAATTTGGCTTTCAGAACACACTGGGCAATCTGTGAGAGTTGAACTTGACACCTAACAGCCAGACTTACTTGTAACTTTGGTCTCACAGTGATGGTGATTCTTCCTATACAACCCTTTTAACCCATTAACCTTAGTTAAGTGGCCAGTTCTAGTTGGCAGAGGAGACCTGTGGATACACGCTTCCTTTTCCTGCATTTTTGGTGGCAATTTTGGCTTAAGGAAAAGCTATTCTCTTTCTCTTCCCCACCACTTCTGCCTTGTGCCACTTTCTCATTTGTGCTTATGCAACTGTTTACAGGATTATGAAGTGAACTGGATGCAGCTTAGAAGTAAATTCATCTGTTTCCTTGTTCTGTTAAAAAAAATGAGAGTACATCTTAAAGGGGCATTAATAGTAATAATGATAATTTGGAGTTAATATGAAACAAATTCCTATTTTCTGCTTTTTTCACTGTAATGGACAATTGAAAAAGACTTACAGCTGAAAAAAAAGTTCCAGTAGGTGTGTAAGCTACTTTCATCCCCTGGCACTATTTAATCGCTTTCTAATTATTATATTTAGTTCATGTTTGAAATGAAACTGTTTCCAAAGAAAGTGCTGAGAGCACAGAATTTTGCAGATAGAACATCCCAATTATCCTGTAACTTCTTTTCTTAGCTAAAAAATGTATTCAATGAAAAAAACCTATCAATTTTTCTGGACATCTTTTCTGAAAATACTATTTTTACATGATTTATGTTATTATTACTATTATTTACCTAGACTTCATGAAGGGTAAGTGGCACCTCAAGAGGCTAGCCATCAGTAACAAACATATTTGTGCACACACGTATATACAGTTAGTCTGGAGATAGCTTAATGGGTGACTCTGAAGAGAAGTTCTCGCTTACTGGTCAGAAAGATAAATAAGCAAAGTATACCAAGGTTGCTAATAATTCCAGAAATCATTAACAAAACAAAAAACAACAAAAACAAACATACTGTCAATTTTTAACTAAGATATAAACCTGCCTCTGGTCAAAAGACTTCCCTGTCACTTCCTAAACACTGCTCTAGGGTCCGGGCCAAATTCCTTGGCACATTTTGATTTCAGACTATGATGCTGCCTGAATGGGGCTAGATGCATCCCAAACTATTTTGCTAAAACTACTTGTTTCGTGTGATGTCCATCTTCAGATTTGTCCCAGAGTTGGCTGTAATTTAGATGACCAGGGAAAGTGGTCCTTGTGCTCATATTTTTATTTAACTGGACAAAACTTTTTGCTGTTCCTCTAGAACAACACTATATAATAATCTTGACATTTTTGTGGCTGCAAATGCACCTAAAAGTTAATCTTAAGTAATATCTTGCTTTCCTTTTCTTCATCTTCTCCTTTTCTTCGTTGTCTCTACTATAATTCTGTCTTTTCTTCTTATTTGAACACTTCTTGTCCCTCAGGCTTCTGGCATGACAAGTGAAATTATTACCTCTGTTTGTTCCCATATACAAGAAAACAAGGATATTGTCCTTACCTGGGGAAGAGAGGACCAGAAAACATATTTGGTTAAACACTGTGCTAGCTTTGAAATGTCATCTAGAATGCTGTTAATGTTTCTCTGCCATGCATGAGGCTTGTATCAAGTGCCTTTTTCAACAGCATCACTGTAGACAACCATTTATCAGGTGTATATTGTATGGCAGCACGATGTTTGGAAATTCCATTTGCCATATGTTATTCATGATCCTTGCTCACAGCCTTCATTTGTCAGGGGATTTAGATCTCAGCTGTGTTTAGTTTTTGGGGCTTGAGAACAAGTTGACCCACAGGCAGACACCTAATGATATAATTTGTTCAGTGCAAAAGGTTTGACTGCCCTCTATCAACCTTTATGCAGACAACTCCTTTGAATACAGTAATGGATGACAATATCAAAAGCATAAATCTCGGCAAACTTCAAGGTTTCCTGGAAAACACGACTCTTAAACTTTAGGCACATAGACATTTGGCACAATGTCAGAAACTTTCTGGACTATTCATTTATCCAACTCTGGCCAAAAATAACCAAAGACTCTATGTGTCTGTTGATTTGTTTTGAAAACCATTCAAAACGGCAAAGAAGTTAAAATGTAAGAGACCGGCAATTGAGAAACAAGACTTCTGAAGTATGAAAGATCCTTTTCTGTATCTTACAACATGTGGTGCTAACAAGCTAGGTCATGTCCCTCATACAAAATGCTTTCTGTGAACTTAGTGTGGTTAAATTAGCAAGTAGAAACTACAGAGTTCAGGTTACTTATGATTTTAGAAAGTAGTAAATAAAGGCCTTACCGGAGGAACTACTTTAGAAGAGAATATGCTGATGACTATGGGCTCACCCTCATGGGCAGGCCAGTTGCAGCCAGGGTAATGGTCTTCTTCTTAAGCACTGTTGACTTCAATGGTCCCTGTTTCAATTTTTTTAAACCTGTCCCATTCTTGACTTTATGTCTCCTGTCTGACATCTGCTGGCTTTGCATTCTTCCTCTTCTGCATGATTCTTCTGCACTACCACTACTAATGAGGAGACATTCATCCTCCTGTTTGCTACTCAGTCTCCCCTTGTCTTTCCCCTTGGCATGCATCCTCCTCTTCTAAGCAGAGTGGGTCATCAGGAGACACTGTAATGCTGCACTTTCTCCTCCTGTTTTGTTTTGTCTTGTCATTCAGGTTTTTTGTTGCCTTGCCTGGGAGGACCTGTTGCTGTGCCAATGAACATCTACACCTCCAGACTGGAGATGTGCCCTTGACAGGCCAAGACATGTTGTAACTGTTTAGTTGGACCTCAACCCTTCCATCCCTATTAAGTTTCATTTTAAGTTACAAGGAAATGGGAGAAATTTAAGTTCTTTTTCTTTTTTCTTTTTGTCAACATGGTCTTTTTAGGCAACTTGAGTAGCACCATAGACACATGGAGCTGACCGCACTGTTCTTTATCTTTCCTGCTACACAGCCAGCATCTCTTTTAACAGCTTGAGGTTTTCTTCATTAAATCCTTCTTCATTCTCATTCATGCCAGAATGCTTACATATCCCAAAAGGAGTGATCAGAAGAGAAATTATTATATGGAAAAGTCATTTGCTCTGTTACTGCTTCATGCTCTTGTTATTGAGTAGATGGAGTTACAGTATTTTGCAACAGCAGTAGCCTTTTTGATTTTTATCTACATGTTTACTGGAAACAAACAAACAAATAAGAAAAAAACCAACCAAAACCTCTTCTTTCTGTTTGAAGCCCTTCAGTGCACTGTATAATCCCTGTAATAGTGCCAAGAGCAGTAATCATACAACAAAACATATAGGAGCTCTCAAGAAAACACAGCATACAGGCTGCACAAGTCCTTGCAAGGGATTTGTGACAAACGGGCTGGCAAAAAGAATGGTATCGTCTGAGTTTCATCTGCTTCTACAAATGCAGATCTGAAATTACAACCAGGTCCCTCTCTGAAAACCAAGCTGTCTATGAAAGAGGCAGGAAGAGAAGCTATGCGCTACTGTTTGATAGAAAATATTCTGTAGGCTGCAAACGTTGGAGTATGTCTTTTAGGTACCTTAAGGGAAATCAAACTTTTTTTTCTGTACAACTGTTCTACATACATGTAACAAAGGTAGATAAGGAAGGCCAGCTGGCTGTGACGAACAGGTCATGGAGAAGAAATAAAGACAGAAGCAGAAAAGATTGGAAAGGAGATATGGAGTGAAGAGGGTAAGTAGGCAGAAAGTTTTAGCTTTCAGAAGACAGGGCTTGTACATAGTTTGGAAACTGCTGTGTCTGTCTCAGAAATACATCTCCAGCACTGCTGAAGAAGAGCTTCTGTGATTGAGACCTTTTCTGTTTTCTCCAGCTATAGGAGCTCCTTTTCTAACAATCTAATGGAAAACACTTATTACTTCCCCCAATAAAAGATGCTTATTTTTTTTAAAACAAGAAACAAAGTGGTAATACACATGCATAACAGATGGCTGCTTTTACCTTTCCACATCAGATGCTTAGTGAATGAAGCTGTTTCGGCTGTGTTAAAAATTCATGAACATTGCTGGGGTTGTGCATGAGTATGACATCTTCACTAAAGAAATGGTCTGGTACATTGGGCCTAGAAGAAGCAGCATCCTGTTGCCAAACAAGAATACCTGTCTTGTTGTGTGGTCCTGTCAGGTAATTCACTCTTTTACAGAAATGTCAGATTTTGATGTGGGAAGATAATGAACCCATCAGCCACTGTGAGGATAAATCAGTTGTCAAATGCTTTCAACATGTAAGTAACTAATTAAGAAAAAGCATCATTGCTGCATTTTGACATTTACAAATGGGAGATGTAAAGCTCCAGAATTTGGCACATCTGAAACTGCAGAACATGTGTGTAGTTTGGCTCTGCTCAGAGCACAAGTTATCCCCATCTTCTTCTGTGAATTATTTGGCAGGCCTTCTTCCCCTGCCCCCACAAAACTGTCAATTTTCAATAGTAAATCTCAGCTCTGAATACTCCATCCTAATTCTGCATCCAGGCCTGATATAAATCAGCTAGTTTCCTCCAGTGGACCTATGATGATTTCTGCCAGCTCAGCATCCGGCTCTATTTCCTCATATGCTTTGCTCCTTCTGGCTTGACCAGCCCTTGCTCCCCTCTCTAATTAGGCAGGGCAATAAGTTGTAGTAGGCATGCCCCAATTTCCTTATCACAAAGGAAAATCCTTTCCTTTCAACTTCCCCACACACTCTGGCAGGACCACCCTGCCCTCCTTCATCTCTGTCTCATCCCAAAACCCCCACTAAGGCACAGTATTCCCAGGCAGTTTCATATGTTATAGGGAAACCTTATCCCAGAAAACACATGACTCTGTAGTAACTTGTTTTGGGTAAAACATTTTCCCCCCTGACTAATCTGTAGCAGGGCAAAACCAAGATACACTGAAGGGGTCCATTGCAGAGAGGTGACCGCTAGTCCATTCTCCTGCAGAACGCTCTCGCCCCTTCTAGAAAAAAAAGGGGAAAATTGCTGAGGAGAAAACCTATTTATCCTTGTGCGTATGAATGGGAAAGCTTTAAAGTAAATCAAAATGAGAGCTGAAAGGCTCTTGCAATGTCTAGTTCATGAAAGGTATTAGAAGGTCATATTCATTCAAGATACCGAACACTGAAAGCTGGTAGAGTGACGGTGGCAGAAGGGATTGTGTCTACTGCCACTTGCAGAGTTCAGGCCAGCAGCTGCCCTAGCAGCACTTTCTTTGAGGGTTGACTCCCTCTGGCTTCAAAAGGAAATGATGGAAGCTGCCACCTGCAAACAGTAAGTCAAAAGAAAAGAGAATCTCTCTGAAACAATCTTCAGGAACCTC
The DNA here is from genome assembly GCA_025331215.1 of Actenoides lindsayi. Classification (NCBI taxonomy): domain Eukaryota; kingdom Metazoa; phylum Chordata; class Aves; order Coraciiformes; family Alcedinidae; genus Actenoides; species Actenoides lindsayi. The sequence goes on along the minus strand of WTSP01009494.1, from coordinate 54,230 downwards.
AAAGTAAGGTGAGTGAGCACAGTGGAAGTGGAGGGATAAGATATAAGAAGTACAGTCCTACTCAACATCTCTGCTCTATACTTAGTCTGGATAATAGGCTTAAAAAAGCTTGAGATGGGGCCTATTTGTAATCTTGCCAAGTTCATTAACTCTTTGTGTATGTATACTTATGCAGTTTACAGCCAAATCATCAGAAGCTGTTGGCTGAAGACTGAAGAAAAGAAGAAAGAGCTCATTTTTAATATCTATTTATATATGTCAGGGAAGTGTAAACTTTTAATTTCATCCAGCTTTATTTTAACAGATTTGGCATCTTTGGACTATGATCTGTAAGTTGGCACACCAGCACTGCAATCAATGGACCTAAGCCGAGAAGTTGTTCTCAGTAATACAGGATTTGGCTGTTTACTTTCAATGTGTAGTTACCTTTTTAAACTCTTGATGACTACTGCACAGTAAACCCCATCAAATTTTCTTTTCCTCTTCAAATTGCTGTTACTTCAGCTAAGAATCGTAAGTCATGATAAACAGAAATAGAGTAAATGTGCCATTATAAAGTTATCTATAGAGAATCATATGAAAATATTTTTAAAATGCCAGAAACATGCAAGTTTAACACTTATACATTGAATGTGAGTGGCTAGGAACAGACTGTTACATTGCAGCCTGATGAAAAAATCCTCCAAAGGAAAGATTTCATGAATCATGCTCTGCCTTAACGACCTGAATCTGGTAAGAAAGTGAGCATTGGGAAGCCTTGCTTTGGTTGCTAGCTGTGAAAGATAGTGTCTTACCCTGTGGAAAGATTCTGTAAGAGAAGAATTTTTATTTTTTATGTACTTATCTACATGTGAATTCAGTTGGATGATAAATATGCATGCTGTGAAGGGTTGAATATATTATGGAGTTAGTATCTATGGTCCACTAGTATATTCTGCCTTTACAAGAGTCCTCAATTTCACAATTTTTCTTCTGATGCGTACAACACCAAATAATTCTTTCCTTCAGACGTTTGCTGCAGGAAGGATGCATAGTGAGGTAAATCCTCAGGACAGTCACACACAGTAGTTTACAATCAGCTTTACTAAAGCAATGGACTATGGGCAACTTATATTTCATGTCCTTCTGAGGAAAGTTTGGAGGATATTCTGTGGAGCTGAGTCATGTTTTCTCTATGTCTCTTTTGACAAGAGATCTGAGCTAGATTTATTTTTATTATTATTATTATTTTTTATTTGCTCTTCATCATGTTTGAATTGGCTAATTCTGTTGGAAACAGCAAGGATCAAATGTGTATGTGTTATAGAAGATGCTTTGTCTCCCACTGTCTCTGAAGCCAAACAAGTAATGGGGATACGCGCACAGGCCATGAACAATTTTTGAGAAATGGCTGTAGCCACTCTAGGAAATTTAGTGTGGATTCCTTCATGAAGAAGACTTTATTTCAGTGAGACATATAATAAACAACAGAACTTTTGTCTTCAAGCTTGCTTCTCTGCCAGGAAGTCCCTATCTCTCTCTCCAGCTGATGCACCCGGCTCCTCCCTCCCTTGCTTTTTAGAGAACAGTAAATGCCCTTTAGAGCACAGCTCAGCAGGATGGAGCCAGTCTTGCCATACAACTCAGTGGGTACCTGTCACATCTAAAGGTATCAGTGGCAGGTAAAAAGGAATATTTGGGGCAGGTGACTAATTTATTTACCCTTCTATTAAATCTGAGGCTGAAGTATACCTATGTGCACAGGTATTATGTAATCAAAACCCATAAGAGGACATGTGTGGAGACATGAAGAGGGTGTGTAGGTGATGGGACAAACAGCTGTGATTCTTGAAATGGAACACTTCTTCCCACAGGGAGAGGGAACGTTACCAGAGCAAAGGTGAGTTACCACAAACACATCCATGTAGTATCTTGAACAAGGCAAACTTTTTCCTCATGGTCTTCCAGGAGTCTCTGACTGCCCCTTGTAGCTTCACAATCACCACACAAAAAGGGTAGCCACCCTGCCCTGCCAGGCAATGCAAGCACCAAGGGCTCTACCTCCTCCAGCCAGACTGAAGGGGAGGGAGCCAGGAAGACAACATGCTGATACAGGGGAAGCAAAGGAAAACAGAGGGATAGAGATGTGAAACCTGATCCATCTAATAACATCAAGACTGATAGTGATTTTCCACTCTATCTAGTAGGTCAAATGATCTTCTAATGCAGTGTTAGAGAGAAAGAAGATGGAAATATTTTCATTTTCTCTCTGAGTCAATATTTCCCTAGTTAGAAATTAATCATCGTAAAAGAAGTTTAAGGGGAGTCTGTCAAGGTTTATTTAGGCTTCAAAATAACTTTTTAAAACACTGGCTTTTGTTGTTGTTGCAGGTTTAGAGGTCAGAGTTTCCCTTCACAGCATTCTTCTCTTGACAAATGATCTTTGCAGCAGCCAGCCAGGTATTTTTTTCTTTTAAAGTGACTTCTTGTGTGTCCTGCCATACGTAAAACCATGCAGATCTAGTGGAAAAGGTAGAGCATCCACAGTCAACTCTATTAATATCTCATGAAAAAACCAAAATGTTCTTACTTTTTTTTCAGATTTTTTTTTTTAAAGATCATTGCAGTGAATCTTCAACCTGCCACCTAATTCTAAATCTATTAAATTTTGAATGTAGCTAATGTCTTCTAAATACTGTAATTAATTCATGGAAACCTCCACTAGAATGCCTGGATTAACGGTCTTTACTTGTGGATGTACAGGTTATTGAAGTTTGTAATCGGGAAAATAGTTGTAAATTGAAAGCTGAGTCTGAAGGAATATATCTGAAGAAAGAGCGAGAAGAACTTTTTTTATTTACAAAACAGTTTTAATCATTTTTTCAATACACCCTGCCCCTTTCAGAAGGGACAAGCAGAAATTCAGGAGGAAAAAGATATATCAAAACAATTAGTCTCTCTGGATCAGCAAGATCTAAACTGGATTACTCAGGCAAAGTTCCTTTATATGTCTGCTTTCAGAAAATGAAGAGCATGCCTCAAGGAAGCATCAAATAGCACAGTTTTCCCTCTGTCACTTCATTCTTGAAGATGAATCAGGTTCTGCCCCAAACACCAGAAATAGCCCCCCAAAAATCTGAACTATTCACCAGGAGGGCTGTTGAGACCAATGACAGGAACAAAGCTGGCTGCACCTCTTAACCACTGTGGAAAGCAAGAACCTCACTGAAGGCCTGTGACTCCAGAATGTTATTTCTTCTTATCATACATCAGAATACATCTGTAGAAGCTTTCTGGATGAGATGACAGATGTTTTGGTTTTCTTTATCATCAAGCATTGATTATTTCTTGTTTGTTCAAGGCTTGTTTACGGTTATACATTTTGTTTCTTCAGTCATGACTTTAATTATTTGGTGATAGGCACTTGTTATTTTGCTAGACACTTTTAATGTTCTGCTGTTATACTCTGAGAGTACTTTACAAGTTAGTAATAAAGTTATTAATGTTTTAACTATAGCTATTGTTGCTGCAATTTTTTGGCCCTCCTTATTTAAGGAACAACTTCCCTTCAGAATTTACCTAAGAACTACAGCTTTGAGTCCATGTCTATTATACATTCGGTTCACTGTAAATGTAATGATCTCTCATTATTCTATATACACTGGAAGATAATAGATCTTTCCCTGGGAGGCAACTGGAGCAAATCACTATGGCATTTCTTATCTGGAGGCTCAGAACCAAACTGGGACACAAAGTGCTTCCCAGACTAACAGAGACTTGCATGACCACACAGCACTGCACAACTTCACACACATTGATATAAAATCTGCTTTCTAAATCTGACAGCCACTGTTTTACACTGAGGACTTAAAGTCTATTCTACTAAAACCCAGCTAGACAAAAGATGCTTGTATGTGCTTCCGTGTGTGTGTTTGTTTTGTAAATATTCGTCTATCAGTGAATTAATGACACCAGGCAAAGAGGGTTTCCTGTCTCATCCACTTTGGCAGAGTATTGACAATGTTTGCTGAACATGCTCAGTGGGTCTGCATGATGTATGGGTGGGCTGTTTGCCATAAAGCTCTGTTACTCTATAAGAAACATGGTTTCTCCTCTCTACTGTTAGGTGTGGGCAGGGAAGGGTGAAATGGGGAGCAGGAGAAGGGTTGAAATGGAGGATCAGACTTTGAGTGCTCTGGAAATCAAGGATTGTAAGACATGAATCATGCAGTAAATACAGAGCCAAACGTTTGGATGAACAGAGCCCTTAACAATTAATTAATTGTTGACTTTAACTGCCTGTGCTGCAGATGTGCTATCATTTCTACAGAGCACTCCCTCACCAATCTCTTTAAGTTGTTTACAAAGTAACTGGTAAATGCAAAAAAGAAAAAAAAAAGTTCTTGTATGAAAGTTGCTTCCCCAAATGCACGGATGCGTAGGCGTGCACACAATGAAAATAGGAGAAAGGTTGATGTCTGCATGATGTTTGATTTTATGAGAGTTTATGAATGTCCCTTGGAAAAGATTTCATGTCTTATTCTCCCATGCTTCCTGGATTTTGATGTTTCCCATAAAAAAGCAGAATATCCCTTCATTTACAAAATGAGTTGGATTTAACTCTATAATTTGTAAATATTTATACATATTTCCAAAGAATACATGGGCTGAACTGCATATTTTCCTGATTACTTATATGCCTCAATATATCATCTTAGCTCCCACATCTTGTACTTGCAAAACTGAACTTTTAGATGAAAAGTCTGTACAAAACAACAACAAATTGGCAGGCTGTTGCAAGAGGAAGAATCTAAGTGGCATGCAATTCAGACCTGAACAAAAGTGACTTGAAATTATTTTCCTTTTTTTTTTTTTAGGTTTGTGGATGCAGTAGAGTTTTCTGATACTAGACCCAGTCCTACAAGTACTTATGCACATTTAACATTTTACACTATATTCAGAGATAAAGTTGTCCCGCTGCATTCAGCAGAATTACTTCTGTGCAAAGTACCTTCAAGATTAAATCTCAGCTGATTTGAAGCTTAGATAGAACATGGAGTACAGAAGAGTAATTTCATTTTTTAGCATACATTTCTTCCATTTATATTTCCTATGCCACTACACAATTGAAACAAAATTGCCTCTTCTAACTTGTAACACGTTTATAAAAATGAAAAACATCACAAACAACAGCAAGAGGAAATCAAAACACCCAAAATCCTTTGAAAGGAAGCTGAGGCAGGTGTTCAGAATCAAAGACATCATGTATGCTCAGTCCAGGATTTGCACATAAACTCTGTTACTTGAGACGACGTCTGCTTACAGTACTGGGTAACCTCACTGTAAGATCTTAACGCACTTAATTCGTTTTTCACTGAGTCACTCTGCAAATCCTTCTGAACAGGATGGGACATGGTAATCAAAGCATTTACTGAAATGTAAAATCATTTCACTTTGATTTCTACATCATCAATCTGTGACCTTTCTTTCACTCCAGGTTTTCTATTTCACTGTATTTGTGTGTTTTCCCTCACTCTTAATCATTAAATGTGTATCAGTGTACATGTGCATAAATGTGTGTTTCTGCTAGATTACTGAGAAATGAGTAGAAATCTAAGCAGTTTTGATAATTTGACTTGGAGGATATTTATGGGTCTGACTTAAAGGAGGCATAATTTAAAGAACCTCACAACATCCAGAAGGGCAGATTGTATTTGCTAGTCAGTTTGGAGACATTTAAAAATAGATTAGGAACCTACATTTCTAACCACTTCAGAGAGCACCCATAGCTATCTCTCTTTTTCTCCCTCTCAGTACATGTGTGAAGAGGAGGAGATATCTCATGACTCACCATGTTCACTCCTGCAGCTCTGGACTGCCGAAAAGTTCACTGGTGTTTATAAGATGTTTGTGGTGACCCCTGTGCTACAGTCTCATAATGAATTTCAGACAGTCTACCCAAACCTTGCCACTATCTGTCCAATCTCACTGAATTCTTAACCTCACGCTTCCTCCTACTGCACATCCTTCTGGGAGATACTGGATACTCGGGATGAAACATTTTAAAGCCAATGCCCACAGCCTTGTCAGTACATCCAACACAAGACACTACTGTGTTGTTTACATTAGCGTAAATCTCCACCCCTTTCACTTACTCACAGGAAGGTCTTTTTTTCTTACAGATTGTAGCCCAGCACTTGAGAGAAATCCTCCTTCCTTTCTTTTTCTGGGTCTTCTTTTTTTTCCCCCTCACCAAAAAAGAGAGAGGATGCTGTGTAGGAACAGTTTCAGACCCTGCTTCATTGGAAAACAAGGAAAAAAGGTACTTTTCCTGCTACTATATTCATCCCCAGAGTCAATTATCATAACTTTAAAAAGAAATAACCCCTGCATCCTTACTTTTTTCAGGAAGCCAGCCTTTAGTAAACTGACCGAATATAAACTGGAAGCCCTAACTAACCCCTTGGCTAATTCGTGATTTATCTATGCCAGGGTGAAGTGTTCCACATATTAGCTGGAGGAAATACACTTCTAATTTGTAATCTTGATGAATAGTTACTGAATTTATTTATTTTTTAATGCTCATTTTAGTCATTCATCATTATTTTGAAGACTTTTACAAATATTGCCTTGAAACTTCTAATGAGTGATGTATTTGTAAAAGGAAAGCCTTACAGAGGGGCAAAGTTCAAAAGAAAATTCCTTCAAAGGAAAGAGTTGATGCCATCCCAACAGAAAAATGAATTCTAGTTCTGGACAAAACAGATTGCACATAAAATACATTAACATTGCAGGTGGTTTGCTCTCATCATACTTCATGTCACATGCTTATTTTACAAGTGACTTACAAAGGGTTAATGAGCTACGTCAACACCAAGCTGGTGTAGCTTTCCTCCAAACCCAAAGAACAGGAAGGGAGTGTATGAGAAGGGAAGGTAGGTGACTCTGGCATTACAGAGGAGCACTCATGTGGAAGTGATTAAATGATTTCTATACTCAAGACTATTTTTTTTTTTCTTTAATGGCTTGTTAATAAACATTCTTAAAACACGGATCGGTGTGACCTGATTTCAGCAAAGTAATATAAGCATTTGTGTGATCAACTAGCAGTGTTAAACCTTTAAAATTGTGTTGTCTCACAAAGCATTGTTATTTTCTTGTAAAGAGCACAGATTTGAATTGGCCTTACTACCATGTTGCTTTTAAAGCAAATGATGCAATGCACAAGATGAAAATGCTGAATAACCCTGCATTATATTTAGCTCTCTGTGAAAGAGTTTCTAAACACAGAATGGTGGAGGAGTTCTCAAACCATGATTTTCAGGGAACACTTTGCTACCCGATATTTAAAAGGTGGTGGTAAATAACTCTAAATCATTCTCTTTTAATCAAGTCTGCAATAATAGGGTGAGAAACTTAGACATTAGGAAGGACTTCTTTCTCCTCCACCGAGAATAATGAATTGGTTAAATGACCTCAGGGGCAAAGTTGTTGGGACAAGGCAGAAGGTCAGTCAAGGAGCAATTAAATGCTGTCCAGTGGGAAAACGGTAAGTGCAGCCCCAAAGAGTGAGCTAAAAAGGGGCTAAGACTAACAGAGGTAGAGGAGGAGAACATCTCCCTGCCAGTACCATTACCTAGTCTCATAATCTTTCAGGAAGAAGCCACACAACAGGAGGTCTATTAGGACTGTAATAAATACCAAGTTATCAGAGTAAGAGGGAATTTGGATATACACTAGAGATTGATTCAAAGCACAGGCTCATTACTCTAACCTCTCACAAACTCTGTAATAAGCCAATGCACATGAGCCCAGAACATCAGTCAGCTGCAACTATTCACGTCAGCATGCCACAAGCAGGTATCTGCCTTGCAGACATTTGGTCCAAGTCACTTAAATGTCAGTGTCCTTGCCAAGGATATCATCCATAAATTTAGAATTAAAAACCATAACATAGCAGCAGACACTGCTTCTGCTGTAAGGGAGAGGCTAAAGCAAGTCAGCCTTTTTTACACTGAATTTGCTTGTCCTGAGTTAAACAGCTATGCGGAAGTATAGAACATCAGACCTATACAAAGTGTGTGAGGACTCTACAGTCTGTTTTTTCTATTATGGAACCGTATTTGTTTTAGTAAATCAATGCCAATGACGATTCCTGCAGACATAAGTCCAATGAGCCAAGCTGTTACTAGAATTGTTCCTGGCCATCTGGGGGGGTCTGGTCCAGGTAAAGTTACTTCTCTCATCTCAGGCATTACCTGGAAGTCAGTATGTCAGAGAGCACACCCAGTTACCCTGGGAGGGGTGTGAGGGAGTTCAGCCATCTCAGTGCTCCCTGTTAGCCCCATTGCCAAGGAGTGGGTTTGCACACTTATAATCTACCTGTGTAGGTATCGTCAGAGATTCTCTAGGAGATAAGGCATTAGGAATCCTAGTCTGAATGCAAGACTAACGAGAGTACTTTGTGTCTCTGTGATGATGAGACATATAGGACAAGAGCAAAAACTCAAGCTGGTCTGGAGTTTGGTTTGGGTTTTCTCAAGAATTCTGAACCACCTGCAAAGCTTTGTGACTGGTAACTCTGTTACAGGGCTGTTTTAGGGAAGGAGGAAGAAAAAAAAAAAAAAACGGAAAGCCACACAACATTACTTTAAAGCTGAGGGATAGCAGGGTGGGCAAGAACACCATAACTCAGTACCACCACTGTACCACCTCTAGGTGGACAACCAGTCTAGCTTCTTTCAGCCACCAGGTCCAGTTAGATCCATAAAGCAAGAATTAGGTTAAGAGTAACCTGCTGCTTAGGCAAGGTAGCACACTCCGTTACCCTCAGCCTAGTTTAGAGACACTGAACTAATAAATAGGTCTCAGCATAAAGCTTAGTATGAGCTACAAAGCCCACCTGAGAAGAAACACATGCCCAGAAGCTCTGGCTAGTCCCCTCGCAGGCATCTGGAAGTGTCAGAGCTAACCATTAACAAACTAGGTCAAGAGCATCTCCATTACATGGCAATATGGATACACCTCAAAAAATCCAGGTTTCATCAAACCAGTTAATACTTGGAAGAATGAGTATAGTTACACTTTGGATGAGCAAAACCCTGAAAGAATATTTATTTATGCAAATGTTGACTTTCTCCCTATTTCTCCCTCAACTCAGACCAGAACTAAACAAATATACATGGCTTGGTATTCCCAGCTTTGCTTCTTCCTTTCCACAGAAAAGGAAAAGGTAATCCAGGGATTCTTTATTTCAACCGCTCACTAAGTTTTACCCCTCAAAGTTCAGGGACAGATAGGCATCTGAAGAGGTGGATAGTAACCTACATGCTGTTAAAACTCCTGTCAGGTTTTTCATAGCATAAGAAAACACACAGAAGAGAGACCAAGACCTAGAAACTCCTCCAAGTATAACTCTAGAAAGCTGCCTTCGATATCTTCTATTTTCTTTCCCCACCATTTTTCTGGTAAAGGATATGTAAGCCCCATACTACTACAATCCTTCTACATCACACTACTCTGCTATCAATCCAAGTCATGATCCAGAAAACCCTACGTGTAAAGATATATCTTCATACTGTTCCACCTAAGTATACATTTCCCAGTGCACCTTCACAACTCCAGCTCTTATAGATTTCTAGAATTGAAAACCAATTAAAAAAAAAAAGCACAGAGAGCAGCCAACAAACACATCCAAACTCCCTCTATTATCTGAAGTCCCTACAAAAGCCTAAAGTCTACCTAAACAAAAATACAGACTCTCCCTACCAGCACTCAGCCCAGTTTCATCTATTTCCCTTTCCTTTTTCTAATCCTCTTTTATGCCCATCAGCCAGTCCTTTTAGTATAACATGGCCCAGCTGCATCTGCAACACTACTATTTAACCCCTCATTGTCTGGTTCCACATTTCGGTATATATAGAAAGAGGACAGAGATAGAGATCTATGGATTGCTATAGGTGGTCTTCTCTGAATTATCTTCTTTTTTAAATATCTTGAAAGTATAAGATAATTCCTCTCATTTTTTAGTATGTATGGGAAGAAAAAACAACCACTCTATTTGGGCATAGAAAAAAAGATCATCTTAGATCTGACCCACAAGCATAAGAACTACATGTCAAGTTAGCCAGTGTTTGCTCATAGGTTGATGATGCCTTCAAAACCAGTGGAATTTAATTGCAGATTTGACTACTTGAGGCTATCATTAATTCAGTTTCACTCAAGGTCCTATTTATTTGTTTAAAGATTCTGCCGTTCTTTCTCTACATTACAGTTTTAACAAGTAGAAAATAATCATAAGCAATCATTAGAATATATGTGGACAATGGATTTTAGAGCTTTTCTTCCTTTCTGAGCATTCACTAGGATATTTAGGTCCAGTCAGCTCTTTCCTGGGATGCACCATTTTAATGATTGTTTGAAGCAATCCTGGATTTGACAAGTTCAAATTATACTGTAACCTGTCCAAAGTAAAGTAAACTTTTCACATATTGCTATAAAACATAGACATTTTCTAACATCAGACTCCCTTTATTGTAAGGATTTTTATTAGTAATTCAGCAACAGATACTATAGCAAACATAATGAATGTAACAATTGAGTAATTAGATGAGGTGAGAGGTGAGGTTTCCTGCAATGTGAGTACTAAAACTGATCCCAGATATATAAGGAAAGTCTTAAGTAATTGTATAATTTGGAAATCTTTGCCACTAAGTCACTACATGCCTGAAAGTGATTCATTTTGGGGTGCAGAGATCATACAATTTTGGGAGCAAATTTTCTGGGTTTTATTATTGTCTTAGATTGTACCTTTATTCTTGTGACAGTGGTAGGATTCCATAGCACAATTTAAGAAGCATCAAACAATCCCAGAAGCTCCTCATTATGTAAAGATTCATTCATTCCCTTTCTTAACCTGTGGGTTATGAAAGGTCATTTATGCCCACCAAAACACTTCTCTTAACTTGCAGAGTAAATCCAGGCATGAATATGAGGAGGACTCTAATAAGATAGACAGACCTACTGGATGGACTGAGCTCTCAGCAAAGATTGCTTTTTGGGATTTGCATCTTTTTAACCATCAGAGTACCTGATGCCACACATTTTTTTTTCACAGGACTCCAGCACTGTTCTCAGCAAACTAAGTTGAACATTCTCAAGTTACTCTGAAAGCTAGTCAAGGCAAAAATGTGTTTCTCATGTCATGGTTTGCTGATATTTAGGTATATGGGTGTGAATTTTTTTATTTTTTTTACATTATTTTTCCTTCTCTGCTGTACAAACCCCCATCTAAATAACAAGGGAGAGATGTTCATCTTATGTATAACAGTGACCTATCTATACATAAATTGCTTTCAAAAGTATAATACGAAGAATTTCAGAAAAAAAGAGTTCTTAACTATCTAAATTATACTTATCAACATTTTTAGTTGTAAGATAAATGTTATGTTTGTTATGTTTATCTTGTGTTCTAGATAACTAAGGAGTTATACTAAAACCTTCAAATAAACTAAATTCAATCCCAATCAAAAAGTCATGCTTTGAGTCAGATGTGATGTCAACTTTGAAATAACAGTGTTTCATTATGAGGTATTGTTTATGTTTTATAGAGTTCATAGGATCTTTGTGAAAGCAAAAATCATGAAAGCTCCTTTCTGAAAGCATTTATGTGTATTATATTTATTTAGAGCTAAGCTTTTAGTTGCTTTCCGCTGCTCTTTTCATCAAAAAGGATAGCACACTGATTTGAACAGCAAAAATATCACAGTGCTTGAAAGGCAGTCTCTAGTTTTCCATTTGGAATGAGTAGGACAAAGTCTGTTGCAAATGTACTTGTGCAGAGATTTAATCAGCTCTTTCCTAGTAAATTATGAAGACAGATATTCTCAACAAAGTTGAGATACAATATTACAGTGTGATCCACCCACTCACAGCTGTCTTTTAAACCATGTTTCCTGTCTAAAAGCTACTGTTCCACTAAGTTAGCATGACTTGATGTGAAATACTTTTTGTTATTTGCCTTTTGTGATTTGTCCTACATTTGAAAGGATGTAGAGATAGTAGGAACCAGTGGAAACCAGCCCAAAGCACTCAAGATTGCAGTACTGCCACTGCCTGCACATTAATAAGGCAGGACTGTTACAGAATTAATTTTTACCTGAGTTTGTGAAAGAAACATTTTAGACAAACCTGAGTGTTAGCCTGTAGAGGCAGAGCGTGTCCAAACACTTGTATAATGAGAATGATTTAGAGCAATTTCTGAAAAATAAAACTTGAAGAAAAGATGTCCTGGTAGGTTCCTGTGGGTATTGCACATTACTCTGCATAGTATACCAGGCTTTGGCCAAGAAATCCCAAAAGATCAGAATTTTTAAAGGATTTTTTTCTTACTCCCTGTTTCTTTTTCCAAGCACTGATGTTTCCACTTCTCTGCCAAGAAATGCCCCTGATGAGAGGCATAGAAACAAAAGATGCCTCTGAAGATTGAAAAAATAGGTGAATTCACTTTGGATAGTTAATGTAGGCTATGGTTGACTGGTACTTTATTCTTTGGCCTAACTCATTCTCCTCAAGAAAAACAATGTGTTTGTTATGCTCCCTCTAGCTACCACTTCCAAGAAAGTGAAAATAAAAAAGGGAACAGCATCCTCAAAGGGAGGACTATTACGTATTTTTGGCACTAATCTGCTTCCAGATTGCATTTATTTTTTAAGCTTTTTCAAGGTCCAAGAGTAGGGGGACTCAGAGATTCCACATTAGTTCAAAGAATTAAAACATTCAGCAAGGTTAACTCCTCACTTTGGCACATCTATCAGAGTTTTTCAGCCTTTAAGGTAGTTAAAACAATTGTCCCAGTGAGGTCTAACACTCTGACCAGTTGCAGTTAAATGCTTGAACTGCCTGAGAAAACTAGAGGGGTTATAAGAATTCAAGGGTAAACTACATTATGCTGCTCTGGTGATAATAATGTTCCAGAAGTTATATTTATTAATATTGCCTTCTTTTGGTCAGACTCCCACAGGAAATCCTGAGGAGTACATGTCTCTGGCATGTTTTATCTTAGATAGTCCCATCCTTATGGTATTGCATGCTGATAGCAGGACAGAAAAGTACCTTTGGAAATCTCTGGTCTTTATAGAAGCTGCGGATGACAACAAACAGGACCTTCAACACTCTGGGAAGACAATCCATCTACTTTCCTTAGTTATCATTAAAATGTCTTTCAGACATAGGTCATAACTGGAAACCTATAAAGGATGTCTGTGTGTTAGGCACTTCCCACAAAGCCTGGTCCCTTGCGATTAAAATTTATCACATTGTTCTTCTGGTTACAAATACTGCTGATATGTGTCATTACTGCAGAGCACTACTCATAACATTTTGACTTTACTCCAAACATTTTTTTAAATTCTGAGTTTCCCATAAAGAAGCCACTCCTGAAGTCTTTTAAGACATGCATTAATTTAAAGTTTTTAAGTCCATTTTAAAGGTTGTTAATGATTTTATTTTCCTGTTAAATGTTCACTTACACTGACAAACAGCTTGATGGGAAGTGTCACATTCCTCTCACTGGTCCCTGGGATGTAGCAAAGAGCAATTATGGTGCATAAAATCATACAGCCTCATCAGTTTATAGGGCAGTTTATAAATACACCATCTTCTTAAAAGCACTGTCTTGACTGATACTAGTGTCACTAATCCTGTAATCTCAGTGGTGTTCTTTTTTTGAAAAACGTGTGTCCTGGTTTGAATGAGAACAGAACTAATTCTGTTCTGGTCTTGTTTTTTAAAAAATTTAAACAAATTTTCAAACAGCATAATTATTCTTTTACTGTAGCCTCCTTGCTAGAGTGAGCTTATTTGCTGTGAGCAATGCTAGATCTCTAGCCATAGGCACTGAAGTCCATTTTTTGCTAGTCTTTCTAAGAAGAAAAGATTTACAATATCACACCACATGTTGCTTTTCTGTGTATATGCGTTCATAGGTGTATGTACCTCTGCTCAATCAATTGCCCTCAGCGGTTGAACTAATTGATCAATTTTAACAAAAATTGACCTGGTGGCAGCCTCACAAATGAAAAAAAAAAAAAAATTTAATCCTTCAAGTTTCATGGAAATAGTAATCTAGGTAGAGAAAAGAAATTGTATCATGCTGTTCCTGAGGAGATTGCTGACGCCTGACTTTGTGTCTTACAGGACATTGAAGAACCCACTTCATAACACAAATCTTCTTTCCTTTGGCTGCTCTTGGACCTAGTGCACAGCTGGAGCATGGAAAGAAGAAATGCAAGTGTTCATTTTGCCTGGTATGTCCTGCTGGAGACATAGTGTATTTCAGTATTGTTTACTCCATTGGTACCAATTTACTTAACCGCACAAGTGGGTCAAAGATTGACACACCCATGCTGTGGCATTAAATCAGGTTAAGCCTGCTGTTAGTGTCCAAACTACGTTTCTGCATTGCGCAAAGCACAGCTCTTCACTAATCCCTGTCCCAAACTCGTAACTGAGGCATAAAATACTTGAGCATACACTCAGGGTTATGCATCTGGATCAGGCTTTAGGGACTCTGTGCCAATGTGTCTCAGGTGGGGATATGGACAACTGACACCTTGCTTCCCTGGACCTTGTCCCACAAGCCACTCTGTAAGGAGTATATGAGTCTGGCAATGAACACAGGACAAAATAAGGACTGATGCTGGAAAGTATCAGTTTGAAGACATGAAGAAAGGAATGCTACATACATGAAAATCTGATGTAGAAACCAAGTAAAAAAGCCCATATTTTTCATTCAGCACTTGTCATCTTATTCTGAGAAGCACTACAGTCAATCTATTTCTTAGAAAGCTAACTTCTTTACTTGTCACTCACCTTCTCATATCTGCTACCTGCTGTCTCATCCATCTTTTCTACTTCTCTTTGCTTTTCTTCCTTTGATCAAAAGAAATCACAGTTCCATTAGAAAGACATCTTGTCTTGTGCAAGCTAAGGAATATTTCATGGGGAAAAAAAAAGCCCAAAAATGGCTGAAAATGACAGAGATCTCTGCCCCATCTATCTGATTCTACTCATTAAATAATATATTTGAGAAATACAGGAAAAATGAAAAACAAATTATAAAAGTTAAAAACTAAATATAAGCTGTATTTTTAGGTATCTGAGCAGAGAGAGAGAACTGTCTCTTCTTGAATACTTGAATTTCACAGCATCTTAAAAGAAAAAAAAAAAAAAAATACCCTTCACCTATGCTCAGGAAATGGAGATATTCCCTCTCCTTGTTCCAGGTGGAATTGCAGCAGTTTCTTTAAAACTAGCGACAGAAAAAATGTAGTTTTGCTGCTGTGTAAATAGGCTGAAGCCTGATCCAAAGAATGTTAAAGTCCCTCTGGCAGGACTGCCAATGCCTGCAGTAGGCTTTGAAGCAGGGTCTACAAGATACTCGAAAGCCCTCAAAAGGAAATTATTCTCCCCTGTAATGCCCTCCTGGCATCAGTTCCCACAAAGAGCAGAGCTCGCTGCCTATTTTGACAGAAGCCCTGGAAACAGTGTGTATAGTATTAGAAAGCCAGATGATAGAAGGCGCTGGATTTTGCCTTTTGATACATTTCCAGTAGAAATGTGTTGGTTTTCTTCCCCTAAGTGTTTTTGGATCAATTTCATGTAGAATTAGGGGCCTTTACAGGGACAAGCGGTCCCTCTCCTTCTGCACTAAATGTGCTCCAGCTCAGTGGCCATGCTGAGCTCTGTTGAAAAACACCATGGATGGTGCCTTGGGGACAAAGGCCATGTGACAGTAGGGCCAGCAGGTCCAAATTTCAATTCCACTCAGAAACTGCTGGGGACTCCCAGTGACTCAGACTGAAACATGAGTGCCTCAGAGAGAGAGGAAAATAAGGTGGATGTAAAGAAGAGAGGGAAACTCAGGTCCAGGCTGGGTTGCATGGGGGCCCCCCAGCACATGAATACAAGAATTCCACTGGCCTTGTGATGTTTTGAAAAGTAAACTATGGAAGAAAGACCAGAAACTTCAAAGAAATTCCTGATTTGGAAATTGTCTGATGTAAAAGGTGTTAGCATAGAGGAGGGTAGAGAAATAGCCTGTTCTCAAAGGCACTCTACAAGAGGTCAAATGGTGGTCTGGCTCATATGGCCATTTTTTCCAGTTGTACAGTATATTGTGTAAACTAAATATAATGTAAAGATGCAAAAGCTTCCAGAAATGTCATCTTACAGACATTTGCTTGGATGCAATCCATGATTATGTGAAAACATTTACTTTGAGATCTAAAAGCTATGGGTTACGTGGGTGTTCTGTACATTTTGCATTGGAACTGACACTATAGAGCCAGAAAAGACTGAGAGTTTTAATTTGAAATTACTTGTGTTGGTATACTGGCCTGTGCTGTACCCAAATGTAAATGTGGGTAAGTATATGTGACAGAAGGAGAGGATAGTTCATGACCTATTGGAAAGAACTGCCAGAAACCTTCACATGTGGCTGGGACCGCGATCAAATCTCTGCTGCTGATCTCACACTTGCAATTGAATGGTTTAGTAGAAGATCTCAAGTCCAAGATAAGGTTAGATTTTTTCAAAAAGGATGATACTTCTTGTCTGACTTTTGAGCTGAGTTTACCAATAAATTGGTAAACATGACAGGGTATGCATTACTTCAGGCACAGGGTGCACCCTTCAAGGCACAGGGGCTAGGAAATGCCTTTTTTAGAGTCTACAAATGAACAGCAGAGTTATTCTTTTAAATCATTACCTTGCAACTCCGTAAACAAGCATCAAAACAATCTGCAGTCCAGACTTTGCCATTTCTCAGTCTTAAGCATATACTTGTGATAGACTGGACCAAGCAGCCATGCTGCTGGGGCAGCAGGTTGCAGGGAGTGATGTAGGTATGTACCAGGACTGTATGACTCATCTGGCTCTACTCTTGAGACTGTTGAATTTCTCACTTATAAAAGTATCTCAATATCCCTTTACTGTTTTTAATTTGCTTTGTGTTTAAGAAAAGAAAAATAGTTAAGCAGCTACCCTCCCTGTGCAGTCAGTACAGAGATACCTTAGAGCTGACTGTACTAGTTCCAGAATTGCAAGCTGTACAGCTACATCTTTTAAAGCTCAGCGAAATAGACCACAACATCGTGGTTAAACATACTCTCTGGGGACTTCATCCAGTGTGATTATACAGAGTTGTACTGCTCTAAGTAATGTTCTTCTGTAGACAGCTGGAGGATCTGCAGCACCTGGTGTAAAGGTGCCCTGAAAAGTACTCAGTAGACTTCAGCAATGGCCAAAAGAATGTCCTTGGTTTTCCCAGTGGTTTTGGACCTCAAATATTCTTAACATAATCATACCCACAGATCATCTATTCAAATCCTGAGAAGCCTGCTCCAAGAAGTGAAAATAAAATGAGTTTGAAGCTAGTTTGCATCTCTCTGTCATCTTGTAAGAACACCAGAGGTACTGGGGAAAAGGAGGTTATCTTCCAGCAAAATGTATTTCATCGTTATGCCCTCAGCCTGGAAACAGGCTGGGTTTCCATGAAATCACACTACCCAGCTGTGGTATGGGACAAGCAAGAGTTTAGGGGTTTGGCAGTTGTTTGAAAGACTTCAGCTATAAACAGGATTCCCAGAACACAGATTTTAGGAGTAAAATGAGCATACTAGTAACTTGAAAATTGAAAACAATGAAAGATATGGGAGGATTGAATTAATTAATGCCCATAAAATATTCAGAAATTTCATTTGGATGAGGTTTTGCAACCCTTACTGCTGGTGTCAGTGCAGCTGCATGTGGGATAAGCTGTTACACAGATTGAATCCAGGGACTGGGTGCTCGCCCTTTGCTATCTGCATGCACGGGGCCATGAAGTTTTAGCAGGATTCACTCTTTCAGGCATCTGGACACAAAGCAGATTCAAAAACTGCAGTCTTGATATCCTCATAATTAAAACATTAAAAAGGTCACATTTAATCTATTTATAGTAATAATCATGTAAAAACATCAGGAATAAATTTTGGCTCTCTTCCAGTCAAAAGACTCTTGGTATTTGTGTTAATAGATAGAGATTCACACAAAGAGCTTATTTCAACTTAACAAAGTCAGTCACATGGTTTGGCCAGTGTATACTTTTTTTTCTGAGTATTGTTTATGCCAAAACAAGAATAGGACAGTTAGGAACTGAAACTTATGTATTTTATTTCTTTCAACATAAGAAAACATATTTTTCACAGCAAAACCTGAGCAGCCTAAGGAATATAAAATCAATGGGCCAATATCTTTCCTGGTGTCACAGCTAGCATTTATGTTAAAGGTATGAATTTAGCTAAATGTCTTTTTCAAGCTGATGAAATAAATGAAATAGCATGTGACATCATAGAGAACTTTACTGCATAAAAACTGATCACCTCTTCAAATGCTGGTTTTCAAGAATTCCTATTCACATCTTACTTTCCCCTTGAAAAAGCCACTATATCACACATCTCAACAAAGGCCCCTCTGCACTTACTGGCAGTTCCTGTACTGTATAATTGATATCTGTTTGTGGAGAAGAAGGTCATCATTAATTCAAACCCCAAAGTCATTGCTACAGTACAGTAACCACTTATCTTTGCAACACACTGGGGCAACCATTGCTTACTTCACGTCCTCAGAGAAGGGTCCTGGATTTCCTCTGAAGGTTGTGTGAAGATTGAATCACACTTGTGAAAACTGGCAGCATAAGTGTGTCCTTTCATTCAGTGAATGCATTTGTGACAGGGAAGGGAAAAAAAGGACCCAACTGGCACAAGTGAATGTTTTGAACTCCATTATACTCAGGTATATATGCATACATTTTTTAAAAGAGCAGGCTAAAACCTATACCGAGCCCTTTGTTTTATGGTCACTTTAACATTTTGAGCCAACATTAGCTGAGGTCACAGCTGAAAATAAAACAGTTTTGTTCTGCTTCTTCATGCCCCAAGAACATCTTCACTTTTTGTACCAAAGATGCAACAGAAATGTAATAAATAGTAAATTATTTTTTTTTTCTTTCTTTTATCAAGCAGCAAGGGCAGGACAGCACAGGACTTCTGGCTTCTGTGGCATATTCTGGTTTGGTGTACATGCAACTAGGACCTCTGTTACACCAACTTGAAATCTTTTGATGTCACAGTGCCTGCAGGGTACTCTCATTTGCTTCACACTCTGATAATCACCCCTCCTATTTCAGGAGCAGATGACTGCTTCTCAAAATATATGTTTCCTGAAAAAAAATTACCTATAGAAATTAAGAAAATCATTCATACCTGAAGGGTTCACTCACTCTCTGCAAGGAAAATGGAAAACTGAGAAAATAAATTTTATCATTTGGACTGCCACTAACAACACTGGTGATGGATATGAATCTCAGAGGGAATTTACTGTACTTCTATGTCTAGTCAGCATCACTGATAGAAATATAGGAAATAGCAGGGGTAACTAGGTGTAGTTACTTAAGGGTTTATTTAGTTTCAGTTTTCCAAAATCATGACCCACACATGGCTCTGAAATTGCATCTGGATCTCAATTCTGTGTAATTCCATCACTTCTTAATGGTACCAACATTGTTTTTTCACCATCTCTATTGTGAAGCTTGGCACTGTTACCAAAAACCCAGTTCTAGAGATAGCTTGCAATAAGAAGAGCTTTCATTAATGCTAACCAAAATGATTCTTACAGTGGTAAAGAGTAATTTGTAGCCAAATGTATCCTTGAGGCTCAGAGACCTCAAAGCATATAAGGCAAAGCCATCTAGTTATTGCAGTCAAAAATTTCGTATGAAATACAGCAACTCAAATAACTATTAATGATTCCAAGCTGAAATTTCTTCCTATTTTAAAAGCAGAGTAGAAAAATTACTGTTTATTTTTACAGTTTATCCTCTTAAATCCAATTAATTAAGCATTTTAATGTTTATTTTACTGTTATATATAAAAGCTACTACATTGTGCTTTTAATGATCTCTTTGTAGTTTCTACATTTTCATGCATTTTACAATTATAAGCTTTCATTCCTGGCATTTCCATCTGCTTCCAGACATACACTTCTGTTACTAACGTTAATAATTGTTTCTTCTTCCATTCACGCCACAGAGAGGTAGTGAATCCTTTTAAAGAGAGCCAGCCCAAGACCTACCAATCACCTCTGTTCCCTTATTTTAAGGAAGCTTTATAGGTTATATAGTCTCACCCTCTGCCTTGACACTCTGCCTAACATCTAGACCTAGTATTTAGTGCAAAAAGGCTGCTTTCATATCAGCCAGCACAATCCCACTCATGTTCACACCAGCTGATGAATGCAAATGTTCCCTTTCTACAGTGGCATCATTATGCTACAAAAAAAAAACCCCACCAGGTTTTTTACTTATTCAAGTTACAGATCTGGATTTACAGCTTATTGCAGGCCATTCAGTTACAAGAGGTCTCTGGAAGAATGACTAGGCTATGAACTAATAAATGGCCAGGAGATGAAGTCAGGGAGGGCCTCTGATCATCCACACAGTTTAACTGCTTGTTCAATCCCTAATTTTGAGCTTTCTCACTGGCTGTGCCCTGGTACAGTTGTGTCAGCTCTTCAAGCCAGGAAGCACTCCTAAATGCCCCAGGGTATACCATTCCTGCCTTCCTTTTCATACTCTAAAGCACCAGTTAGTTAGCCATCACAATATTTTGGACACCCAAAATTAAAGAGCATATGCAAGAGAATATTTGTATGTTAGGGCCATAGGGGACCCATAGAACTGTTATACCATGTGGAGGTGATCAGTCCACTCCAGAGCAAATGAGGTAGACACAGGGCAGGGCAGACACAAGTCTGTATACATGCTTGGATTCCTGATCCTCTCTTACTTAGCAACTGAGATATAGCCTAAAGATTATACAATTCAGTGATGAAGGTCTCACTGTGAATATATGCTGCAGCATTAAGAACTAAGATTTTTTCTGTATACCCTGAGAGAAAACCTTTTTTTTTTTTTTTTTTTCAGTTTCACTGTTTTTTTCCAAATAGAATTGCTCCCTATCTATATACTTAGTACTCTTCTACTCCAAGCCCTTAATTTCCATGACTCTGATGGATCATGTTTTTCTCAACTCTTTCCTGAACTTCTGTCTTATCAGGCTTCAGTGCAGGTCATTAGTCTCTAATGAATTTTATAGGTATTCTGGAGAATGTTTCTAATATGTTACAAAGATTCTGATAAGCTCTTTATTCATTATCCATCCCAAAGCATGACTTTCTGGGGGGAAACCACTTCTTAAGGTTGTTAGGTTGTTTAATGCCCATGTATTTATTTCTTAAAGGTCAATAAGAGCAAGCTGTCTAGCTTGTAAAGAAGTAACATAATTGCATCCATTGTTTAAAACCTGATGCAATACTGATTGTAGTTAATAAAAAGATGGAAAATGCAGGTCCTCTCAATGAAGAAATTCTGAGAACAATCATCAGTGCATGGACTTTCACATAAAATAGTAACTGCTCCTTTTCAGAAACATTTTCACTTCCTTGTATTACATGCTGCACAAAATGGACTTAAGCAGTCAAACAATCCAAATGACAATAGGTGATTTTTCCCAATGTAAATTTTTTTTTCAGAACAATCTACATTGAAGTGGGGAAGCACTACTTATTTTTAACCCTATCAAAGATGCTATCTCATTGACTTTTTTGGTTTAAAATGTTCTGAAGCTTGAAGCTGTGAATTGGGGGAAGAGTATAGCTAGTAACAAAGAGTCTCTAACTGATCTTAGTTGGGAAAGGAAATGTTTTTCAGAGTTTGTTCTAGTGAGACATCTAGCTGCTCTTGTGTGCTAGTATCAATGTGAAGCAGAAAGAAAATGGTTGCATCCAAAGCTGAAAGTTTCAGATGCAATTAGGAATAATTATATTTTTATTTATCAATAAGAGTAAATTCAATGAGCAGATTCCTGTTGGGGGCCATTTAAGTCTAATACAAGCCTAAATTCAAATGTGCAGGTTCCAACAAAAATCATCAGATTATTCTTGTCCTTAAGAGTTAAGTGCTTTTCTGGAGTAGGATCTGTGTAAGAGAAAAAGGGCCAAGTCTACCCAGCTGCAAGCCTTGCGAGCTTACGCCAGGTTTGAATCTGCTCCAGGAAAGATAAATGGCTGCGTATCCGTAATTTACAGGACTATAAATATCAAGAACGCTGTTGATGTCATACTGGAGTGTACAGTCCTCCATCAGGTAACATTTCCGTTGGCTATGAGATGAGTGCTTTTTAGAAAAGGACTACAGGACTGAGCTGTCACAGCTTATTTTAAAATTTTCTCCTTAAAACCTCCTATGACCCTGTTACTCTCAGTTTTTAGTTTATTTTAGCAATACTTTTTTATTACATGGTGTGACTGTGGCAGCTTTAGGGCTTGAAAAATTAAATGCTGTCTATTGTGTTATCCACATGTGCCTTTGCACTGGACACTTTACTGGGATTACCAAGGGCTAAATTTTGGACTGACCCATTCAGTTGTTGGGCTCAAAACAGAAGCGTGGCACCTGGAAGGGAAGACAGACTCAAGAGGGGCAAAGTGGCGAGTAATACTTTGAGATGATTCATGGCCTGAAGTTACTAAATCTTAATTAGTTAACAACTGCTTTGGTTCTAGTTCTTGGCATGTTCAAACCGTGCCTCCAAAAGACAATGTAAGAGGTCAAAAACCTAGACATTACTTCTTCATTATAAGGATGAAGTTTTAAAAAGTCATGGGCTTTTATTCTGAAATTTATTATGGATTCTCTATTTTGGCAGGTTTGAGACAAACCAGCAAACATACTAATGAAGACAAGAACTGTCCTGAGGAAATACTTCCTATTAGTTAATAAGCAGACACAGTGGCCTGGATTAGGAAGGAACATGACAACATTGTTGAAAATGAAGATGTGTATCCTAAGTGAAGCCAATGGGTTCACAGAAGCCAGGGCTGTGTAACCTGCTGCTGTACATCAGGATTCCAGGAGAGGAAATGAACATTACACATGGTGAGAGCAATAATACACCAGGGTGAGATAAATTTACTTCTTAACTGCATTTCATCTTAGAATTTTTAAAGTAGCATTTTTGTACTGAGAGAGAGTCCAGAAGATAGCCTGTCTGATGCAATGCTGTCTTCCCAATGGAAAGATGACTGTCAGCTCTCTGTTTTGCTATCTTCTGTCTTCACTGATAAATGAATATTAAGTGGTCAGTTGTTGACAAAAGTCCTCTTTTTAATTGGATATGTGAACTGGACCTTACATAACCTGGCAATGTACTATCATCCCTGGACCTTGTAACTCAGATAAAATCATCTTGGCTCTGTCAGGAATGCGGGTGTTCAGTGTCTGTATTTTTGCTATTTAGAGGGGAAGGCCACAGACATATATATTCTGATATAAAGAGAGAAAATTCTCCAAAGCTTTGGTTCAGCAGGAATTTGCTAAAATAAGGCAATATCCAAGGAAACCACATTTGAACCCAACTAGATAAAGGTGCATAGCTCCCACATTGACCCATTGGAACTGATTTGTTCATAGGTCTGGAGGAAGAACTGAACAAGCACGCTGAAAGCTGATTTTTTGTAAAAAGACCAGGGAAAGGCCAGGAAGCCCCTCAGCTGAGGAATGCTGCTGTCACTCAATTTTTCCACGGGCCTCCTGGAGAACAGAAATTCAAGATGTCACTACAGAGAACAACAGTGTCAACAGCTGCCCAATCTTTCCTTACTCATAGTGGGTCCACTAGTAGAAGGAACTTGCCAGCATTGTCTCTTTTCTGAACAGATCTCCATGACATATACTAAGAGAATCTCAACTGCTGTGAAAGCTACAGTTCATGAACTGCATATTTTTCCTCCCTTTTGTTTTGTCTTCTGAATTTCTTTTTAGTTGTTGATTTATCTCTAGCTGGGAAGTCTCCCAGTCCTTTCAAATACTTTAATTTTTGTTGTGGAATTGATGCAGGTCTGTGTGAGGGTTAGTCCAAGTCCCCATCATAACAAATAATACTGCAGACACTTATTCTTCAGCCTCAGAACAGCTTCAAGCTGCTCCCTACAGAGCAGTTCCAACCTAATCCCAAGTCCTTGTCATCACCTCACTGCTACCAGTGCTCAGTCCTACAAAGGAGGTAACAGGCTGTCCTGTGAACTTCTTCACCCAGAACTACTGAGGACAGCTTAAATAAAACAGGTAGTTTCACATATTTGCCATTGCTAACTTAGCCATTTCATGGGAAGTGCTCACACAAGATCGGCCACCAGAAGACTGGGAGATTTTCCACCAAAGAAACATAACTTCTATTAGAAGAATAGTGATGAGCAGCTGAGGGGCATCAAGGGTAGATTTCATCTCCCTTAACAGAGCTGGAACTGGGTAGAACCTATATCCACAGCCAAATTGTTCCCCCATTTGAAATAATCTGAAACACTTATGAAAGAGAGGGAGAGAGCTCAGTCTGTCCCTCACTCACAACATGCTATTGCCTTCTCATGCCTCATCGTGATACTTTTGAACAGCTTGGTCCTCTATCTATAATATATACTTCATAAGTTAAGAAGGACTAAAATAGAAACTGGTTTATGTTTCATGTTAGCAGTCCATGGAACTCTGAAAAGGTGGCTTCTGGGAAAGAAAAGTTAACAAATTCTGCTCATCAAGAGTGCTCTCCTGGTGTCTGTTGTGTAATACCACTGCTTGATGCAGTTCCAGGAGGCAAAATCATCATAACCAGTACAGAGTTCAAAGAAGTCAGACTGATAATTGGCCTGGTCTTGATTTGATAGCTGCATTGCTTAGTTTCTAATTTATTTTGATGTTAGTTTTAATGGCCCAAACTGAGTGATAGTCTGGGACTTCTTTGCTGGGTGTTGATGGATTTAAGTTATTGGGTTTTTCTTTTTGTTCCTTTTATCTGTTTTGGTATGTTTTGGTTTGTTTAACTAATATAATAGAGTTATTAATAAAGTTAAATCTTTTTTGTCATTGAACAAAACTGTCCAGAACCTTTAAGGAACTGAGTAGATATCATCCAGCCAACTTAAAAGCCTACATTTAAACCTTACTTCGTAAACTCATTTAAATCACATGTTCTGTTGGTTGAAAGTTGATTCCTTTGAAACTTTCCTTTTTATGCTTCCATGCAGGAAATACGATAAACTTGTTTATTTCATGTGTCAGTTTTGTGTTTCTGAATTTCTTCTTCAAATCTGTTATCTTCCTTAAGTATCCAATCCTTGTCCAAGTTATGTGCAGAGAGGGGAATGGTTTTACTGCTGTATTTCCAGTGCTGGAAAGCAAGACAAGAAAAGAGCAAGCAGAGGTGCTGGCTACTGAGAACTACAGGAAAAAGAAGACATTACATGGGCATTTTATTTTGGAGACAGTCCTGCAGGATAAGAAAGCTAAATATTTTTAGGATCATGGGATAATTCAGGCTGCAACAGAGGTCAAATGGTTCAATTTTTTCAGTCCAGTGATGCATCACAGTCAAATACTTGCTTATCACTTACCACTTTTTGTGGCCTTTTATTTTCTTAGTCCTCACCATTGTCTATGCCTTTTCAGTTGGAACTGGCCTTACCAAGTCATTAGCATTTACATAAGAAGAGTACATTTTTATTTATCGGTGAATTACAAGCACCTAATTAGAAACAATCTGTAGGCTGGAGATCTGCTGAAATGAGCAATAAGGCTTTTTTTTTTTTTTTTAACTGTTCTTGTGAAGGGTATGCTGACACATGCAGAAGCCTCTCTCTTTTTGAGCAGTGTGGAGTTTTTCAAATTCTTCAGCATTCACAGAGGGGAAGAGGATTGCAGGACTCAGACAGTAACCATCCCAGATGAAGAAGGGCAACAACAGCTTTTCACAGCTCCAGCTCCAGTTTGAAGGGGAGGGAAATCTGGAAATCCACAGGCTCTCCTTAAGCAGAGTTAAGTTAAGAAGAAGTAGATGATAACTGGTTGAGAAATATGCAATTTTGGAATATATTTATCATGTCTTCATTCTCTAGCAATGAGTCTCTCCACTTACTGCCCTGAGGAGGGAAGACATTTTATACTAAGGGAATGCTGGTAGGGTTATCCATAACTTTTGTTCTTCAGAAAAGAGAAGAAACACTATGTATAGATTAAAATAAGCCAGTTTTATTTGCTAACAGCTGCTTTTCACTGAGTAAAAAGTCTTTTCCAAGGTCTACTTTACTGCTACCGTTTCTTCTGATGTAACGCCTCTAGTGAGTTTTCAGAGATGAAAACCAAAGTTGTCTCTATTTTCATGAAAGAAGCAGGGAGCAGGTAGAACTATACTGTAAATGAAGTTACCAAGCTTACTATTGACCAATGCTGGGAAAGAAACTTCCTGCAAGTTTGTGCTTAAGCAGTCCACAAGCACATGAAAAGTACCAGAAGTGTTCAACAGCATGCACTGTCCCTCAGCTACTTAGTGAAGCAAGGCTGTCAAGCAAACCTGGGCAAACTGCACCTCATGACTTTGTTTTGTATTGTGTAGGTCATCCTTGGTGTTTATGTGGCTGCCAGCCAAAAGCATTTAAAAGGCCTTTTCAGACTGTAGCAAGGAAAAATATTCCCTTCCCTGCTTGAATTTGAAAGTCCAATGCTCATCCTTTCTGCCTAGATGGCAGAAATTTGGGATTAGGGCTGCCCATTTCCTTAGTGCTTGTATAGTTTATATCACAAATACATTTTGATTAATATCTAGGAATCTACACATAGAACAAGTCCAAATTTAATGATGCTAACAGGATTTTGACAGTCATTAACCATGAGCATTTATTTCTACTGTAAGTATTCTTTCCCATGCAAAACATACATACATGTGAATGCATTTTTAAGGAGTTGGGAACTATTCAAAACAAAAGTTATTTTGAGGGTTAGGAAATAGCTTGTCTTGCAGCTGCCAAGTGATTTTGGAATAACTCTTTGCCTGATGGAGTGGAGGAAAAAATGAAGATAAAAGCATCAATCCTTCAGTTCAAGGAGGCTAGATACTTTATAGAAAAAAAAAAGGGGGGGGGGGAGAAAAAAAGAAGAAAAATATATAAGAAACAAACAGAAAGAAGCTTTTCACCTTCTTATGCTACTGCATCTAGATCCCACTTTATTTTCCATTCTGAAGCTGGGCAGAGGAGTTCCTGCCCCATTCTCCTGACTGTGTCCCTTGGCAGGCTAAACAAAAAAAGGCAGGCAGCTCCTCTGGATTGTCTCCTCCTCCACCCTGAACAGGTTTGAAAGAGAGAAGGAACAAGTTCAATGATGGGCATGTGGAAATGTCATTATTCACATTTAGAAAAGTTTATAAATGTGCAAAGTAGCTCTCAGGGCCAGACATATAGTTGAGGTGAAAGATCTGAGCCTCATCCAAAACTAGGGACCTTCAGCTGTTGTAAATCAGGTACCATGATACATCCCAGCCAAGGTACCAGTGTCAGGACTTATCCCTACAGTCTGTAAAGTTCCTGACCTATGATATTATAAAACGTTCATAAATAGCTGCAATATGTGACCACTGAATAACAGTGAAAGGCAACTCTTCTTTTGATTTATTTTGTTCTTGCTTTGTATTTAAAAAATAAGGATCCTTTTCTTTATCTTCAGCATGCTTTGTTCTTTCTCCACAGGGTGAGCAGCTATCAAATTGCTCACAGGGGCAACTGAGAGATAGAATCCCTTAGGATGGGCATGGCCATCCCTGCTGCATATTTGCTGTCTTCAGCCTTGCACAATATGAATGTTGCATACAGATGCCAAAGCTTTATAAGCCTTGATGCTGCTCTACCTTAATATCTTGGATTAAAATAGCAGGTAAAACAACAAAATCAAACCATCACTTTTCTTTTTTTTTCCTTTTCTTTCTTCCTCTTGAAAACCACCAGGCATTTTTGAGAGGAGAAAGGATCACATTTGTCCTTTAGTGGTGTTTACCTGAGACCAGAACAACACATTGGAGCTTTCTCAGAAAAATATTTTCCTCTTAAAGCACCTAAAAATGTAAAATATTGGACATTAATAATTATAAGTATCACAATATAAAACTGTTAGAAATCAAATCCTGTAACTTTTTTTTTTAATTCCCAGATATTATCATGCAAGCTGACCACAAAAACTCTCCAAATCCTGCTGACTTTATATATTGTCTCCCAAAACTATCCTCTTCCCAAAAACTTCAGATTACACTTTCTGGAGGTAGATGATACACAATATATTTAGGATGGTTAAGGCAAGCAATCCTGTAGACAGGTTAATTTTTAAATACTTATTTAGGCAGTCAGATTTTCAGAGAAATTTGTTTTGAAAATACTCTCTTTTCCTCCCCCAAACTTAGCAGGAAAACTAAGCTAGGATAAAGTTTATCATTGTAAAGTTTATAAAGGTTTACAGAGGAAAAAGGGAAGAGGAAGAAGGGGTATGGGACTGAAAGGGAAAAAAAAATAAATAAAGGCAACAAAGTCTTTTAAATCTGCTTGAGTGTAAGGTGAATGACCACTACCTCTTAGTCAAACAAACCAGTCATCTCTACTCCTTGGTATCAGGGTGCACAGCTTACAGTGAAGTTAATTCCTTTGCTTTGCCATCAATGGGAAACAGCTTATTTGGATACTGCTGTATAGCCAAAAGTCAGGGAGAAGAGACACATTTTGCAAGCACAGAGGAACAGGCACATAGGGCTTGTCCTCAAAAGAAATCTCACCGAGTCCCTGCCTCACCTGGCATTGTCAGGCTATGGGGGAGATGCTATGCTGTGGGAAGCCTGCTGTGTGGCATTTTATGTTATGAAAACCAGTCCCTACATGTGAAAGCTGACCTGTAGCAGACAGAGCCTTGTCAGAAACTGTGGGGTAAGTAATTGTGGGGTCTCACTCAAGCCCAGCATGCTGCTTACACAGTGAAACACTCGTAGCCTTAGCAGCTGCAGCCTGTTGTCACAAATATCTGACAAGTTTCTTTGGGTCTCTGCCAGTTTGAAATGTACTCAACAATTCCGTCCTTCCCCTCATTCCACAATCTTTTGTAACTGCTGCTCAAAGCTCAGACGTACCAAATGAAGCTCCTTCCCACTTCAATTAATTAACCCAACAGTGGCTTCATCATTATGAAGCTGTGACTTCCTACACTTTATGCTCCTCATTCAGCTTAAAGACATCAGCACATTCCTGACTTGATCACTTGTTAACTCCCTTTTGCTAATGGCCAGTGCACCCTCTCTTGCTGGCCTGCTCTGGTTTGATATGAATTGAACTCTCATGCAAAAATTCTTAAAGGCTCTTTATGTGCTCAATTGCTATTATAGAATACAAAAATTTCCAAAGTTATCTTTTAGCACTGCTTCTGTATCCAGAATTGAGAGGCTTTCAGACCTTCTCAGACTGTGTTACCATACTGTTCATCTTGTAAGCACCTGGTAGGGAGGAGTAAAGCCTGAGAGAGAGCAAGACCTCTGCTGTTTTGCGTTTTATTAACAAAGGTTAATCTTTTGCAAGTGCCAGCAGATTTAATGAAGGTAGCAACATTTAAAAAAAAAACTTCACATAAAACGTTCTCTTTACAAGTTATTAAAAAAATTTTTAAAACCCTAAAACATGCATTGTAGCAGAATGATGCATCTCCAAACAGATTTTCAGCTATGCTACTGAACTCTAGAAATTATGATACTTAAAAAAAAAAAAAGTCATTTAACTATTTCTATTTTAGAATGTTCGAAAGTATTCCAAGAAGCAAAGGGCTCTCCAGAGATCATCTACAACACTCCCCTACTTAAGTACAGATTCAATTACATACATCTCATTCTAGATACTTGCTTTTCAACAGGTCCTTAAAAACCATCACTGATGAGGATCCCCCAGTCTTCTTTTAAGTTTCTTCTTTGCTTGAAATAGAGTGCAAAGTGTTTGGTACTGCTTTCAATAGAGAAATTTTAAGCTGTTTGCTCCAAGAAGCTAGTGCAGAGGTGCACAGAGAGAAGAAATAGCCACTTAGAAAAGAAGTCTGGATGACAGGAAACTAGGAAACTGTAAAACCATCAAATATTGAAAAAAATCAAGGTAATAATATTCTACAAAATGTCAGGCACGTCCAGCTTGGAAATTCAGAGAAAACATCCAAATGTCTAGCTGTTCACTTGACTTCAAACCTCTTTGATTAAAAGTACTTAGATGGTCAGACAATAAAACTCATTCCCATAAAATTTCTTTTAGCAATATTCATATTCAACTATAATAAAAATTCTTCACCTGAAGTAATCAAAACCAAAGTTCCTGGATTCAGGAATGTTTTAAGGTAAAAACATGAGTTCCTGGTCCTTTTCACACTATGCGAAAATATTTCAATCATGTCTTCAACTGGAATAACCAAACATATTGCGCTCTGACTTAATGTATGCATGATGTTGTTCTAGATGATTTTTTCATCTGTTCACAGGAAAATCTAAAGTCAGTATTTGTTTCTAAACCAATAACCTTCAGTTAGCAGAGCTATCCAGCCCCATAGCCATTGAAGGCTGTACTTAAGCAAAATTTTTGCTTACCTCATTTTCTCTTCTTACAGAATTATATTCACACTTGAAAGTCACTTCAAAATCAACTGAATAGATGGCATTTCAAAGCTGTTGCTAGATTTTGCTTAATATATATTTTAGTAGATGTTCTGATCCTCTCCAAACCAAATGGTCCACAATACTCCAGTGCTTTTTGTCACTCCCTATGTCCAAAGGACACTTCATACATCACTCACTGTATTTCTCAGCTCTCAATATTTATTACAGTTTTGCAGGCATTTATCATATCAATGTCGCTAGACCAAGTTCATACTGTTATTAGCCTTCCTTTCTGCTCTGGGGTGTCCAGGCTGCTGGAGGGGGAACAAGCTGACTCTGAATAGAATCATCCCAAACCATTCCCTTTCTTTCTTTTGAGCCTTAGTCTCTGCCAAGGGCTGGATTGGAAGGAGGAGGAAGCACATATGGGAAAGCTAGCAGTCCTGCCTGCTGATTGCTAAGAAGCCTGCAGGCAGATGTAAATTAGAGCAACCTCACTGTTATATTTTACAGCAATGTTCCTTTCAGCAAGCCAAAACCTGAAATTGAGAAGGTGCTGCTTGCTTTGGGTTGTGAATAGAGGGGCATCACAGAGCCTTAGCCCAAAGACTTTGAGCAGACAGAGTCTTTTTAGACTCTTTTCTAGACAAGAGATTGTCAGAACAAAGTTGTGAGGGCCAAGTGGACAAATATTTACCCCTTTCACCCTGAAATTCCCACAATTTCTAGCATCTGCTGTGACATCTCTCAGAAGTGATTGCATTCATGGTGCCACCAGTCGTGACAGGAACTAGGACTGCAGGAACAGGTCAGCAGCTGCCATGCAGTTTGGAGAAAGCTTCTGAAATGGAGAAGGTATGTCCAGATTGAGGTCCACATCTCAGTTCCTAAACACTAGTTGTTAGGTGTTGAACATGGATCAACCTTGTTTTACACTCCAAGCAGCCAAGGCATGTAGTGCTCCAGTCATCTCCCTTCTGAACTGCTGGAATATTCAATTATTTAATGTAGAAAATTGCTAAAACCATACGTTTTGTGTGATACTGCAGAGAGAACTGGTCAGAAAGCTTTCACTAACAGGCATTTCTCATTTATAGAGTGAAACAGAACCCCATGTCCACAAAATGCTTACTTACAGTCTAGGTAGATTTTGCCCTATGAATAGTTCTTCACATTTGTATTTCCTCCTGCTTCCTTTGAAACCAACACCAAAACTCGTAACTAAATGAGAGTTGCATACTGTTCATAACTTGTTAACTGTCAGAAACAATTGGGCTCAACATTAAGAAAAGCTTTCAACATGACTGTAACTTAAACATTTGTTAGGAAGCGAAAGATGAGTTCGACTTCTGATGGTCAATATGTTGCCTCTTCATTGTAAAATGTAAGCAACAATAACATGAACCAGCTCTGTTTAAACTCTTGTTTATAAAATTCAAGTAGTATTACATTTTTTTAAATAGCTGGCCTAGAATAAGCATTAAAGTAGCTTTCATACAACTCATAATGCCAAAAAATAAATGCAATTCTGCACATTCTTTTCTGAGAGCATCCACAAATGACGTGCAAGGCATACACACTGGCCGGAGGCCATAAGCAAAAGCATTGTGTTAAAACTTTGTATGACATCAAGCCAAAAAACTACTTAGCATTTGTATCTCAGATCTCAACTGAGTTATGAATTAAATAACCAAATAAAACCAAAAAATATAAAGCACACTACATGGCACAACTTTCATTTTACACACACATACACACATGCACATAAGTGGTGTGAGTCTGTGGTGATTGATCTAACCTCAGTGTGTGTGCGTGTGTGTGTGCATACACATAAATGCAAGACAGAGAAAAAAAAAGGAAATATTTGGAGGATATATTCAGAATAAAGCACAATTCCTTTGCCAGTAAATGGATGACATTCCATACGGGCTCCCTCTGGTGTTGAGAAGATAATGTATTTCCCCATTCAACCTTATTTCTTTGTGTCCATCAGTAAGGGTGTTAAAAAGTGCCAAATGTAATCATGGTATTATGGTAGAGTCCTTTATTTCACAAAGACGCATGTGGACAGGATAGTATAGCTTTTCTATTATCTCTCATCATGAATACTATATACGGCATACACATATATATACACAAATATATGTATATATAAATCTGTGTACTTTATTACACTCAAACAGCTTTCCATCCATGTACAGATGACTTCTAACCCTAGAGAGAAACATCATACTGTGAAACTGGTGACTCATAAGTTGGTAATGTAACTAATCACGGTTAAAGAGGAGAAACTGAATGCCCCAAGTGGCAGGCCTTGCAACAGCCAGGATCTGTTTCTCCAATATGTGGAGCATTTCTATAATGCCTCTTAAGCTCAAATCATGCCAAGACTATTTCTGAGACTTGTGAAAGGCCAGCCTAGGAACCATGTGTGACACTCCAGCAAATGGGGGAATACACAATTACCTATTTAACTACTAGATTCTTGATTTTGGAAACTGAGGACAAAGCATCACTTAGGGGCATCATGACAAAGGCAACTGGTGGAATCGTTTCTGTCATGAACATTAACCAGGCACTTCAACCTTAACCTTCTTCCACATTATTTACCACCTGTTTACCACCTTCTGCTACACCTAAGTTCTGGACACTACCCTCTCCTGCACTGCACAACTATCATTCAACATGAGAGTGCAAGTACCATCCTTTCCATTATTTACCAGATGGCAAATGCTTAACTTTGTCACCTGAATGCCCTTTTGACATGTCTGTCTGGTTTTTGATGGAATCCCTTCCTTGTAAAAACATCACTTCCTATTTTGTCCTGAGATCCAGGAAATGGAAGCAGGGTGACCCCATCTTGGCTTATGGAAGAACGTGACCCCCTTGAAGCCGCAGCACACCTCTCCGCAGATGAAGTTCTCAGTACAGCCAGGACACTTCTTACTGAATCAAACAGAAGGGAGAAGGAGACAAGAAATGCACATCTCACAGAAGTTTACTGACAGCAGAGAAGTATAGAGACCAGCCTCAGCTCCCAGCCCGAGAGGTGGTATGTCCTTGTGGTCCCAGACCTCTGCTCCTGCTCCCAGCTTGCCCAGCTTCCCCTCTCCTCCTCTCCAGTTTCTGCAAGCCCTCCCTCTCCATTTCGTACCTCCCTTGCAGCTCATGTCTTATTCATTGCCACCCACGCCCTGGCGCCTGCCTCCTTCTTCCTCACACCCATATTAGCAATACAATGCTTGGGCCAGATCCCAGGCCCACTAAAAGCAGGAGAAAAACTCGCCTTCACTCTAGTGGCCTTCTTGGACTGACTCCTGAATGCACAAAAGCAAAGCTGGTGTTAATTTGCGTTTCCTTCGGACAGCACTGTTAGAGTTGGCACATTCTCCTTTGACCGGTGAAAGAAGTGGGGGGTGGGAGCTGGGGGATCAGAAGCAGGGGAAGAACAGAAAGCATACGTAAAAGAAGGAATGATTGCACACATGTGCTGTGAATTCTTCAGCTCAGATTAATGTTTTCCTGTGAATTTAATTGGCTGCCTTTTGGTTTCGTCCAGATGACCAGTTACATTTCAGGACAGCTATAAAGTTGAATCTAGATGAAATATTTGGATAGCAGGAGCCAATGTCTGTGAACTATTCCAGAAAATTATTAAATAAACAAAAAACACTGGAACATCTAACTGCAGAGGATAATCATGTTCATTCACATGTACTATTAATTCCTACTGGATCAACCTGACTGACAAAAAACCCCCAAACCATCCCACTGTAACTTCAAAAAGTAAGTTGTCCATGCATCCCTGTCACATGGATGGCAACACAGCATTTCTCAATGAATAATCTAGTTGGAACATCTAGGGGGTTTCATTACATATCAACTACATTTAAATTCACTTGTTATTCAAAAGTTGTCCATCCCCAGTACCAAGCTGTTGTCAAGTGGCACTGAAAGAAAAAAAAAATGTGCAAGTGGTTAGAGTGGTAGGATTATATTTGAGTCTCAAAGGTGACAACAGACTTTTTACTGCTGTCTTCACTTGGATATGGGTTTAATCCTTTTCACTAGTCTGTCTGCTCAGTTATGCTGGTGGATTGGCTTTGGTGTAGCCAGTTTACCTTCATGGAAGTGTCAGCATGATCCACCTATGAGCCATGTTCTCCCCTTCCTGCCCCCCATCTGGGCTTATCTTCAGTAGCTACTGAGAATTATCATAGCAAAGGAGAAGCCTCAGTTGGCATCCACCCAGCACAGCTCCCTCATAGGCCAGATGCTCACCTTGCTCTGTGTGGGAGAGGACACATGTCACAGGGCATTTTCTCATGCCTTGCCAATTCTTTGCTGGCTTGTGGCATAATCCACTGGGGAAAACTTTCCTGATTCAACTCACAGTCTGTCCTTGCCTCATGAGATGTCAGCACTAAGCAACGTAAGAGCAATGCAGAAAGCAGCTCTTCCTGCCCGGGGACAGCTATGCACAGGAGTAAAGAGCTCTGAATGTTTACTCCTACACCTGTTACAAAACGTCCTCTCTACCCTGCACACTAGGTCACCAGAGGTTTAGCAACAAGGGCAAGGCAACTGATCCCTGACAGCTCTTTTGTCCCCTCTCTGGCCCTCACAAGACTGTGGCTTTTTAAATCAGGAAAGAGACCAGGAGAAGAGGTAATGCTATAAAGCATTATGGAATTATTTTTCACTGTTTAAATACTCTCATTACTGCTTCTCTTCTACAAAGTCTTGAAAATCTGATTTCAATTTCCAGACCAGCCCTTCCCAGTGGAAAGTGCACCAATGCCTAGAGCAGAAACCGGTTCAAGGATCAAGCACGTATGCTTTGGTTTTTTTCCGGCCTTTGATCTTTGATTGCCTCTTTTTTTCAGATTTGTCAAGATCTTCCCATCCAAAGACTTCTCATCCAAAGTCTCAAGAAATACTCAGGAAAGTCTTCTCAGTGTCATTTCAGAATGACACACTGCAGGCTCAAAACTTTCTGGTCTTCCCATCACATCATCTGAGGACAGAAGGAAAGAAGCCTTCCCACAGAGGAGATTAGCCAGATCAGTCATCAGGCCTAGATAAATTCCAGATTACCCAGATTACAGGAAAAATAAAAGGACAGGGTATTTGTGATCAAAGGGGACAAGGCTCAGGAGAGAAGTTATTGGTGTATAAGATGTTGGTGTTTGCCAAATACATAGCTGAGGAACAGCGGCCAGGGAACATAAAAGTAACTGAGCAATGAAAATATATGTAACCACAAAATGGAAATATTATATGTAATCAGATCAGAAAGCATCATCTGAAGCCAGTCAATGTTCCCCTAGAAACGGTAAAGTTACATAACACTGTCAGGGAGAACAATTAAAAAGGCAAATTGTGGGCATTTGACTGTGCTTTATCATCCCAATCTAGCTCTGCCATCTCTTCATGCTTCTCTGGGCCTGGACAGTGTTTGACAGTGTCCTCAGGAAGGTGGTCATCACATCAGAAAAACATCTTGTAATATGATGAAAGCACCTTTCCAAAACAGATCTCAAGTCCACTAATCAACTGTAGTTCTTACGTTCATAACACCAGAAGTATGATAGCCGAATTTACTTTGGCCTCTCATATATGCTGAATTCTCACTGCAAATAAAACATTTTGGTTTAATTCAGCTGACAACCATGGCAAATGTGGGTCCTCTGCAATTCTGAGTAACAGGCCATTTCTCATTTAAAAAAATTACCCAGTGATCCTTAAAAGCATCTAGTGGGAGTTACGTTTCCACAGGTATTAGAAAATCATACGCCTGTAATTCAAATGACAGCAAATGCAAACAGGTTTTTTTTGAATGATAACAAATTATAATCTATTTCTCAGAAAACCTTTACATGACTCTGTTCAGACTCCATTTCTGCTCAGAAGGCAAGATGACTTAAAATATCTCTGTGATATATATATGTGCCTAATTACCACCCCATTCTCTGAGCTGACTCCTGATGGAAATCTAGGGTTACAGAGGTGCAGCAAAGACAAGAGTCAGTGGCTGGGAATTGACACTTAGCAAATATAAACTGAAGTACAATGGAAATTTTCTACCAGATGGGGTAACTGACCATAAGAACAGTTTGTGGAGAGTTGTAATGAAATGCCTCCACCACTCTCAATTCTTAAATCAAACTGGATGTTTTTTCCAGTAGATAGACCAAAGAGGAGTCAAGTCAGAGAAAGTTAATGGCCTGGGTTGTAGCAGAGGTCAGACAAGTGGATACCAAAAGCCTCTCTTGGCCTTATAGTCCTTGAGTTTCCTGAACAGAAAGTTCAGGGTTTGCAGACCGTAGCATAAATCCTACCTTATTTCAGGC
This sequence comes from Actenoides lindsayi, assembly GCA_025331215.1. Lineage (NCBI taxonomy): Eukaryota > Metazoa > Chordata > Aves > Coraciiformes > Alcedinidae > Actenoides > Actenoides lindsayi. The sequence continues at coordinate 17,317 of WTSP01009494.1, read as the reverse complement.
TGCTTTCAAACTTGGGCAATGAAAGAAGAGGGAAAATAAACAGATGCTGCAAAACAAAATCATCTGAGTGATGAACAAAAAGCCCTATCCATGCATCAAGCATGGCAGAATATCTTCCCAGGGGTCTTTCCTTATCAGTGATCTGGTTTACTTTGGCCTATTTGTCAGTGGCAGAAAGAGAAAACAGCCCCGAATCCTGATAACTATATAGGACTGATTGTATCATGCAGTGATAATGAATTTGAATAGCTCTATTAGAAGAGCAGTGTGGCCTGACATATCCCTCCCCTTTTCATGGATGGTGGCTTTTCTGGGTTTCCCCTTATCTAACAGGAGGGTGTTTTTCCAGGGCACAAATTCTTTAAAAGCAGAGAAGTGTTAAGGGATTCCTTCCTTGCTTGATAGGGATTACCTCCCTTCAGTCCTTTCAATTCAATGACTCCAAACCAGATGTGGGTAATGGTCTGATTTCTTTTTTTTTTTTTTAAGCAAGAAAAGATACATATTTCTCTGTTGTCATGGAAGCAGGCACTATGACAAATCTGGTTGGGAGCTCAGCCACCCAAACAGTTGACTCATCACAGCAGAGCAGACCGTGAACTCTGGCACTGCAAGAAAGAGGACAGGAAGGCAGAGAGGGTGGTGAGGATCTCTTTGAGTGGGTCAACCACCACAGGGTTTGGCCTATGGAAGAAACATGTCCAGGGTTACAAAATGCACTGCTTTATAAGGTTTCCCTTGGAGGAGGGATCATTTTGCACTTTTGTGGAGACTTAAAAGCTGATGGCTCATGGCCCATTTCATTTGTTGGTGTTTTCCTGTCATAAATATCCCATTATGCATTTTCTGAATGGGAATGGCTTGCTCACAAATGTTTAAAAGGCTGGAAGAATATGCGGAATTTTTCACCCAGCTCATTGAGAATCCCTGATATTCTGCCCCTTGTGTTCCCATCTCCACATCACCAGCGTGCACAGAGAGGAACTGTCATTTAGGGGGGTGTTTGGAAGGGGAGCTCTTGGAAGACAGATTTCTGAATGTCCCTTAAGAAATTCAGGATACAAGCTGCATCTTTGTATCACATATTGCATAAAATTACTGTAAAAGTCCTCATCTAGACAAGCTAAGATGATATGGATGGGACAGAAAGACACTGGATGAAACAAAACCTGTTCTTACACTCATTTTGAGAGGGGAAGCTAATGTGTAATGCTGCTATGCATGATTTACTTATGAACACTTCACAAATGTCTGGGCATTAGGATGTGAATTTATAATCCTTAACTGCCAAGGTAGAGCCAGAATAACAGCACTCACATTCAGAAAACTTTCCAGGAATGCTAGACTGACCTCATTGCATTTTCATTGCAAAACTGATGATTTAGAACCCGCTATTGGCACCAAACCTTTAGACATGTCTACATGAAGTTCGAGTTCTCATCAAACATTTGAAATATCACCATGGTCTTTGGTGGGAGTAGACACAAGCAAATAGTGTGGTACCCTGTGCCAAATGGTGCTCTGTCTCTTAGGTGTCAGAAGATGGATTAAAACTACCTATCAGATAACTAGTCAATTACCCAGTCTTTCCTGTATCCCCAAATGGGTTTATTCTACCCTATAAAATATGAGGTTGGATTACCATTATCATGATCTTCGTTTGCATAGTGACAGATGTTGCTGATGGTCATAAAATTATCTAGCTCTTTTTAAGAGTCCAGCCACAATATATTATCTTGATGACCGCTTATGGCAGTGAACTCCAGATATTAGCTAAATATTGGGAAAAGTGGGGATTTCCTCTTATAAGGACAAAATTTACTACTTTTTAATTTTATGGGACAGAGGTATGCCTCTTACAGTTTAGAGTACATTAAAAGGTATGTCTCATTTCTCTGCCGGATCAAAAATAGTTTCAGAAACCATAAATGCAATTTGATAGTTATCAGACCAAAAACTGCCTTCATTTGCCAAAGTATAAACCAGAATGAGAACTTACAGCTCCACACATGCTGGTAGCCTCCTGGAATGGGTTTGTGTCACCAACTCCACAGCCCCCCTTCCCTCTTGCCCTCACCACTGTCACCCCCACCTCCAACCTTTTGCTTGTCAGCACTAAGCTCTGTCCAATTATTCACCTTTTCAAAAGTGATTTATTTTCAGGATAACCTAATAATGTCAAAACCAACACTGTTACGCTCTATCACCCACCAAGATGGGCCAGAGAGGGAAGGGGGTAACTGTACTGATTCACTTTGCCTTGCACTTTTTACCTGATGGGCTGATGAATTGTACAGCCAACAACTTAGGAATCATGTGGTCAGTTTATTGTAAACAACTCCTTTCTACTCCCTCACACTTCCTAATAACATTGCTGTATAGCACTCGCAGCATGACTCCCTACCTCCTGTTTCAGAGCTAAATTTTTTTTCATGCAGCTCTGTCACTGCTGGTAGAGTGTTATACAAACTGACTAACATTTTGTGTCACTGAAGTAATTAGGTGGAGTTTGTTGGATTGTTTGTTGTCTTTCAAAGGTTTTGTTAACAAAAATGAGAGCCCTTTTGGAAAATTATTCTTTTTCATGTTAAAAGGGACTGGCAGAGTCTCAACTCTAAGACGTGTAAACAGGGAGTTTTACCTCCCAAAGAGGTGTTTTAAGAAAATCAGGGACTTGCAGAGACACGGTGCTTTCTCTGCTCCTGTTTTCTTCCTTGGACAGAATAATTGCCACCACTGGCAAAATTTCTGTCCATTTCTACCACATGCATTACCTGGATGATGCTGGCAGAACCTGACTCAAGTCTCTTCTCCTCTCTCTCTCTTTTTTTTTTTTTTTTTTTTTTTCTGGCCAGTGCCCACCCAGTTGTTGACAAGTGAGCATCAGCACATGCTCCCTCTGCTTATTTCCCAGTTCAAATGTGGCATATGGAGGAAAACTGCTCTTCCCCTACTCATGGATGTGTTAAGACCAGGCAAGACTCTGCACAAAGATCTGTGTTTCTTTTTTAAAAAATGTTAACTGTAGCTAAAAGAGGGATAGGAGAACTTACTAATGTTACATTCATCTATATACACAAGCAAACTCTCATGAACTCTTGTGCCATGACTGTATTAATTCCTTCTTCAGTGCAGCAGCCAGTTCACATGGTGGCAAGAGTATCTTTGCAGCTGCAGGGATATAAGGGCTTGCAGTTCCTGGAGAATATGGAGAGATCCCCGTGCTTTGTTTTAAGTAAGAGTCAGCAGATGACTTGGGATAATCTAATTTGTGCAAGGAATATATTTCATTCACATTTTGCTCTCAGAAAAAGCAAGAGCACAGTAAACAACATCTTATCTATACCCATATATCCAGCTCAATTCCATGGAGTTTTGCCATTGACTCAATTGGAACAAGATCAGTCCTTAATCATTAAAAAAACACATTTTTACTCTTGTTCTCCTGCACTTTATGCAATATATTATGTTGGAATGGAGAGACTTTTTTAAGAAGCTAATAAGCATTCTGGCATATTCTGCAGGATTTTGGATGACAAAGTTCTACAGCAATAATTTGCCCACACTATAGCTAAGTCATATATGCAGCCATTTTGTAAAACATTATTTTATGGGTTCTTTTCTTCAGTCATGGACAAAAGAATATTTGTTTCCTGACATTCTCAGTATATTATTTTTTATTTAAAAGGTTAAAAGGAGAAAAAAGTCAGCTATTTTCTTTGTTTCCTTCATGATGAAAATTTAAAAGACACATTTTTTAAAAATAAAATTCAGTTGAAATTATAGGGGCTGAAAAAGAGTCCTTGTTATTTTATTCTTGCACTTAGCTTCATTAAATTTATGTAAAAGGTAGGATTATCTATTTTATATAAATAAATAATCTTAACTGTTTTCTTCAATTATCATCCTGGAGGTATTGCCCGTATTATGCATTACAACACTAAATGAGGAAATGAGCACTTAAAATGTCACTTTAGAAAAGTGCTTATTTTCAGTCTTTTCTGAAGAACTTCTCATGGATACCATATGATGATTAACAAAGCTCATTATATTGCAATATATTAATATAAAACAATTTGCTGATTATCATGTAAATTGTATGAATGGCCAGACAGCATAAATAAAATCCAAAAAGGAGAATGGGATAAAGTGATGAACCAAGAAGTTTCTGACCAAATTCCAAACACTGATCCACTTCTTACTGCCAACACAATTCCCTAAACAAGTGATGAGGAACCATTACAAAAAAAAAAAAAAAAGAAAAAGTTTCTGCCTTTCTGTTTGCATATGAACAACACTGAAAACTGCCTTTTAATTAGCCATTTTATCTGGGACTGGATCCTGATGCACTCACACCCTACAACTAAAAGATGCTTCTTTAACTTTAGTAGGCCTTTGTATTAGGTATTAGCCTATCTGAAAAGGTGTCACAAGTCTGTTCATCATGAACCCTTTGGGTTGAGTTAAATTACTCTCTCTCTCTTTCTCTCTCTTTGCTGAACTGTGAGCAGAAGTATCTGCCCAGCAGCCTGTTAACCTGACATAAATTATCAGACGAGGCTACCATAATGGGAGGAGGAAGCTGAGGAAATGTGTGGATTAGCAATCACCAAGCCTATTAAACTGCTCCGAAATCCCACCCTTCAGATTCACAATTTCTCATGTTTTGGCTTGACCAAGAGGCAGGTTGGTGAAGCAAAAGGACCTGTGGGGGTGTGAAAAGGATGACCCTGGAAACAAAATATTGGTTTTACATCGCAGGGTATCCATTACAGGAGAATTTCCTCTGGCGCCAGCAGGTATTTGAGTAGGCATCTGGATGGATCCCAAAGGGGGGAAGGAAATGGAGATGGAAGTTTTTAGAGAGGATCAAGATGTTAAGCTTTAAAACAGTTTGAATGACCCACAATGACTAACCTGCAAGGTTTTATCTGTGTGATGACTACTGGGGGCAGGGAAGTTAGGGTTGATTTTTTAAAATTATTTTATTTTACTTTTTGTGTGGCTGGGGAGTTCCAGCCAAAAGTGCAGAGGGGCACTAGCAAAGGAATGCAAAGTCTGTCCCCAGTCACTGATGAGGAAAATCATCTGATTCATAGCAGCCTCCTTTTCTCTACACTGGGTGCACTGATCATACAGTTGATCCTGAGAGCTCTTTGTTGTATTCCCAGTGCTTTTTAAAACACAGTTAGTGGTACTGGCAACTCCAATCACAAAATATCACAGGCTAGATTGATAGAGTTTTACTGTGGAAGCAAATTTTGGCACTTATTTGTTCCCCTTGGGCTTGGGAAAGAAAATCTTCCTTGGGGGTCTGAAGGCTGATTCATTAAATCTGAGCTGTCTGCTGAAGTGCTCAGTAAAAGTGACTCTGATTTATTTGGATTTGTCACTATAAAGGTCTCTGGGGACAGCTATTTATCCTATGGGATTCTTGACAAATTGGCCGAGTGGTCTGGGCAGTCCAGAGGGAGGATGGTCTTCTCTGACCCCTCACATGGCCAGAGAACAGGTAATCACTCCCCTGATCACAAACATCATTGCAAAGACTTCTCTACCCACCCAGAAGCTGGCCATCTGTGGCCCAAATCTATGCTTAATTTCACCAAAAGGCAAGTCTGAGGTGAAAGTATAGTCTATAGCTATAGGAATAGGCAGGTAATAAAGAGTTCATGGGATGGATTTACGCTGATGAGGGTATGTCCCACTGAACTGGAGCCTGGCAAAGGTGTTTGTCCTGCTGTGGACAGAATTTATAAAATACTTGTCTGTAGTGCAAGTAGGATTGATTTGAACCCTAACTTTAGCAGTGTATTTCAACTCCCTCCCAGCAATGCAGACTAGTCAGGCATCCTTCTAACTGCAAAGAGAAGATATCGAGCATGGCAAAAAGAGGAGGAGGGAACTCACTGCTGTTTTCTCATGATCCCACTTGTGTGACTTTCCCTGTGCTATAGTGTATAAGGTGGTGTAGGGTCTAGTGTCAGTTCTTCCTTTTAATTATCTGCTAGTCTGGCTGAGAGCTGTATAAACACATTATGGTCACTTGCAAGTAATAGATACTGCAACTGCATCCATCTTTCCCTTTTAACTCTTTCTGTCTGTCTTGCCTTTTGTGCTTTGAATTTTATCAAACAGTTCAATAATGTGCATTTTGGCCCAGTTTCTTTGGATCTGATTTAAGCTACTATAGATATCACAGTGAAATAACCACGTTCAGGGCATGATTAAGGCCACTTAAGATCACTGCCTCTCAGATACAGATGGAATAAATTTAGGATGCCATGTCCAGAAGTATTGTTCCAAATGACTGAAATGGGGGTGATAAGAAAAATACAACTGAAGGGGAGTCAGGAAAAACTGGGGAGAATTACAGCCCACCTTGGAGTTACCTTGCTGTTACCCGGGGATTTTATCTTCTCAGCACACAGTTCTTCTCCCCATTCACATACATGCAGTAAAGAGAGGTTTGGCTGATACCAATATAGGTTTTGGCTGATGCACAGTCCTGGAGGAAATCAAGTTCAAACTGGAGGAAATCAAGTTCAGTGGCAGCTGAAAAAAAGTAGAGGAGGGATTAAATGCAGTATGAGGGGGAATTCTACAGCAGTGACTGTCATTTGCAAGACATGCACAGGGATGAGCTGGTACTCAGTCTGTCTAACAGCAGAGAATTTGGGCCCTGAATGAATCATTCTATATTGAATTCAGCATGAAAAGGTGTGAAAGTAGCTAAAGTTCATGTTATAACCTCAGGAAGAAATACCATAAACTTTTAAAAGGCACTGGGGGTGGGGGCGAGTCCTGGAAAGGTAACAGCAATGGTCTCTTTACTCTACTTGGTGGTTGGATGACTTCAACCCAGGGTTTTGCCTGGCAATCTGTCTTGCTAAAAGTCAGGGTAAGATAAACTGTACTCTGTCTCTGATTTCTGCAAGAAAAAAAAACAATTGCACGACTGGTCATTCATCACTGAGCCACCCTCCCCCCTCTCCAACACCTTGCATAGGGTTGTATATCCTGGAGCTGTTTAGCTTGCCTCATCCATTTCTTAAAATGAAAACAAAGAATTTCAAGTGACAAGATATGTATTTTACAACTTTCCTGTAATAAAGAAAGTTCAGAATTGAAAGGGACAGATCAATAAAGAAATTACTTGGCAGTTGTTATAGCTTCTGTATTCAACATATGTAACATCACATGCCACTTATGTTAAAGTAAGTTTAATATCAAAGGACCCCCTTTTTTTTAGTCTTGCCTCTACAATTACGCTCATAAATGCATTTACTTATTCACAAACAAAAACCCCAAAAGAAAGAAAAAATATTCATTTTCGAGGACCAAGGAGTTCAAACTCAGCTCAGATGCAGCCTATGGTTTTACAAATGTGTGCTTTTACCATTCAGTTGTGGAAAATGGAGAATATTATTTAAGAAGTTCCTTTAATAGTTTGAATTAAATCAGCCATTTAAATCACTGAGAAACAAGCCCACACAGAACAAAACGCAAAAATTACAAATCTGCTGTGAGACAAGCAGACTGAAAAGAGCAAGGCTGGCATACAAAGATGGGAAACAAAAGTAGTTAGGATATATGACTGTTAGAAAAAGCAATACCTCGAGTGAGAAGAAACAGCTAGTTTTGCTCTGATGAGCTGAGTGTAGGCTCTGATGAGCTGAGTGTAGGCTCTGCTATCAGGGAAGCAAATGAAGCTGTACTCCTCCTTCTAACAAATCCAGCTTTGTGCTGTGTTTGTACAAAGTACTTCGCTTAGGGTGCTGAGCCCGCCTGGCTACTTCTCACACCTATACAAAGAGATGCTTCAGAGCACATTTTCCTGCACATGGCTACTGCACAGGTAAGTACTGATGGAGTCTTACAAATGAGTGAGGTAGATCGGGGCAACTCAAAAAAAGGACACCAAAAGATGGTCTTAAAAGCTGACTTCCCCGTGGCCCCATTTCACCCTGAGAATCTGCACTAGCTCACGATTCAAGGAAGTAAGACCCTTCGTGGAAGAGATAATTAGTTGTAAAAAGGCATAATGAAGCCTAGTAATGGATTTTAAGTCTCCTAAGGGAATCCTGTGTTTTTACTGAGGGAGGATTACAGGAAACCAAAGTAACACTTTATTTTTCTTCACAGAGAGCTTGGGGAATTTGGAGTAATTTAGTCAATGGTGATTTGCTACTTGTGCTATAGTGTTACCAGGGATGGTACTCGTGGTCTGTTTATTAAACTTTTGTCTTGTCACTCATCACTAACAGCATCAAAACTCACTGCTTTTCTTCCTATAAAAGCAATTTTTCTATCTTTCAGAATTACTATAAGGTTGAGCAACGAGTGCTTTCATCTAAAATCAAAGTCAAGCAAGTATCCATTTTGTAAGACATGTGAGCATAAAAATGCGCCAATGTAAACATCAGGTATCTGAGTGAAAAATGTTAATTGGCATTTCAAGAAATGGGGAGACATCACAAAGATATTTTAGGCTTTCAACATATTTGTAGTATTTTAACATCAATCATTTTCTTGCAACTAAGTATCAGGTTATTTATCTTAGCTACCCTTGGTATCCATTACCACAGTGCCTAAGCCCCTCATAATGTTTCTGTAGGGCAGGGAAGGGTTCTCATCCCCTTTTTGCCACTGAGAAACTGGAACAGAAAGGATACCCCTTCTGTAGCCACCTAGAAAGCCCATAACATAGCAAAAAGCAACTCACATACTTTGTGTCACTGGCTAGCACCTTAAACAAAGAAGACACTGTCTCTTAAATTAGTCCGGTTTGCACTTTGTTAATTTGCACAGTAAATTGTCAAAGAAAGGCTGTGTTACACATATCACCAAGCCATTAGCTATAAGACTAATTCCTCTGACACTTAGAAACACAGGAACAACCCAGAGCTTGCATCACAAAATGGTCTCTGGCTACATGCTGCCAAGGAGAGGTGAAAGATGACAATGAGCATGGCAGGAGGAGAAAAAGCAAGATGATGTGGTGTATTGCTATGGGTGCTGCAGTGGAAAGTTCACAGTAGCTTTCCGTGGAATTGCTTCTTCTTCAGGACAGAATATAATTCTTGTCCCAGGAAGACCAAGCTGGCTCCAGACGTCCAGTATGCATTGGCGCCCTATGGAAGTTTGCATTGTGACTTCCCTTAAAGCTCCTGTGCTCAAACAGATTGGCTGAGCAGCAACTCTGAGGGCTTTACGATATGGAAAACCTTTCTGAGGAAGTCATCCACCATGCTGAGAGAAAACTTGTGGGTGCAATGCCACACATGTAAATCATCTTTTCCACTCTGTGGAAATTTCAGTCAATACAGCTCATAGTGATCACATGTACATCTTTGTTCAGTCCTTACAGGGTATATACATCGAGATACTTCTGCCACCAAATTTTGGTATATGCTAAATGGCATGGTATACAATATCTGGCAAATATGCTAAGTAATCCAAAAGGCCTGTGTGACAAAGACAGACTTGCCTTGTTTTGGTGCAGAATGTAGCTAACAGAGATCTGTTGTGCAGGGTAGAAGAAGTTGAAATGACACAAGGATTGAAATAAGACATCAAAATGAAAATACTTCAGCTAGTCACAAAATCCGTCACTACTGTTTTAAATCAGGAGATTCTGGGTGACATCTCTCTCTTAACATTACCCTCAACCATCATCCCATCCATTCTTAAAGCTTAAGCAGATACATATCTGAGACCCACACCATTATTTCTAAAAAACAGGCTGCTTTAATGGTTGGTCCTTTGGAACAGAGGCCTTATCTTGCCAGCAGTTTTATAAACTGCTTTGGATTAACTCAGAGCTGCTCTTAGGTGCTGTTTTCTATTTCCCCCCTCATTGAACTGTACAAGCATGCAGGGCCTGCTTGTCCTGACTAGCAGAAGGTCTGATGGCCTATCTCTCTGTTTTCCTCCTTTACCCAGCTTTCTTTCTGGGCTAGTCACACCTCTGGCTAAGAACTGAATACGAAGCAGTCTGAGCATTGCCCTAGATCTTTACACACAAAGGAAAAGAGAGGAGTAGGAAGGGAAAGAGAGCATGACTGCCTTCACAGTCCATGCCTGGGGCTGCTTCTCCCCTCTCTTCTGTAGTTTAAGTTCTTTGGTCCTTTCTCAGTCTCATGGGACTCCACTACAACCCACAATTATGTTTTTCTTTTTAAGCTATCCCTGCTTTATTTTAAAGATATTTATTTCCTCCAAATTACTTAAATAGACTTTTATTATGTGCTTTTGCAATACCACTTTCTAAAACAACACTATTTTCTATATGTATCATGAACTACGATATGCACCATAAAACCAGAGGACTGCACTGTGGCAAAGTGCCATGACCCCACTTTGGGGATGTTCCAGGAGCTCTGAAAGTCACAGTTTGTGAGGCATGTATAAGACCTGTCAGAGTTGAGAAGAAATGCACAGTGACTGTGGTCTTTCTATGTCACTTGAGCAGGATGTGTACTCTGCTTTCTCCTTTGCCTTGCCAGCTAATGTTCCCACTTAAGACTCATCCACAACACATATTTTCTTCAGCTAACTACTGTGTTGGGTGAATCCCTACATGCAATTGTACACATGGGTAGGTTAATATTGCCAGTTTGCTGTTTTATTATATCAGTATTTTTGGCCCAAATATTTTTCCAGCTATGTACAGCCACTCCTTTTGGTGTCACTGCAGTTAGGCACATGGATTTAAAGGTTTAATGTGGCCAACTATCAGAGCTGGTAAAATGCAAATCTCCCATGACAAATTGGGTGCAGAAAGTCCAACAGCACAAACTGTGGCTGACTTGATATGTACAAGCATAAAGCAGCCCACAAAGAGTCTGGGTCCCAGCATGTGATGTTTCATTTGGATGGGAACAGAGGACATAGGCCAATCTACTGCATTTAATGATGGATGCTGTGGGAACCTGACTTTCAGAAGCTGTGAGCACTTTAAGTAAATAGGAATTTTAGAAAATCTGTGTTACATACATGCATATCATGCCATAAACTATACAAGTAATAAAAGTTCACCAGAATAGTTGACATTCTTCCTGCCACTCCCCTACAAACTGTTCTTCTTTTCCAAATTTCACTCTGAAGAAAAAAAACCACTTTTATTTTCCAAAACTTTATCCAATGTGCTAATTATTGGAAGGCAAAAGAGAACTTATTTCTTATCAACAAATTTCATCGTGTCTTAAAGCCACAAAAATGCAAAGGATTAGCCAACAAAGAAGCATCACAGAACGAGATATTCAAAATAATCCAGTTATGTCTGTACTTTAATCCTTCAGTGATAATTTTGCAGAAGATATATTGGCTTTTTTGCATATTTCTCTTCTGACCACTTAAAGAGTCTGCAGCTTACAATGTCAACTATCTAGTAATATTTCAGAGATGCATCCTGGAAGCAGTGGATAGTAATAGTCCCTTCAGTAGAGATGGAAGAGTATACCTCTACTCACTGTCCGTGAGACTCTTTTTGTCTAGGAATAAATGTGCATTATAAAACAAACATGACTCAGCCACTTAGGTTTGCTTCCTACAAGCATCCAGCAAAAGGAGATTCACTCTCATGTCTGTGAAAGTCAATTGAAAGTTTGGGCTCAGTGCTGTTGAGGATTATCTGTCTTGTTTCTGTTTCAATAACTTCTACAACATACAAGCTTCTTGTTTCTGGTGTACTCAGCTTCTAGCTGACAGATCCTCTGCAAGACATTGTTTAACACAGCAGCAGTACCAGAAACCCTCACCAGATACCTGACATAGGAGGGGGGAAGTGAGTCACATCAGGATTTGACGCATCCTTCATGATTAGGACACTAATCTGTTGTGAGTATCTCTCCTAGGCATTAGGATATTTAATCATGCCTTCATTTCTACAGAGCCATTCTTGTCCGTACAGTCTGTTCTGCTCTGTGAGCAGCCCTGCTGATTTTTGTAAAGCTACTAGGTAGAAATCATCCAGTTATTACACGTCAGGTACTCCCTGTAGTAGACAAGAGCACTACTTATATGTGTCACAGATTTTGTCATCAATGTGGCAAAAGGGATTAAAATATAAAATCTGGAATTAAATATTATTAATTTCATAATTTTTTTTTTTCAAGAAGCACTAAAGAACTGGTTTTGGAACTCCATTTCCAAAAGTTTCAATGTTTTGGGGTTTTAACATTTCAAGGTTAGAAAGAATTATGACTACTGCATAACTTTCTACATAAATTTTCTTGAAATTGCAGGTTATTTCCCTGTAAATTTTCTAATCTGTAATCAGTAAGGCTGAAATTTTTCCATTCTAGGTATCAGCAAAACCATCAGATATTTCTAAGTGAGAATAGAAGGAAATTGTTGTGGTTCCTCCCCTTCTCCTGCCCCCCCCCCCTCCCCCCAGATAAACTGTTCTAGAAAAAAGTCTCTCAAAAAATTCTAATTTCTTGGGACTTTGAAACAATACGTTGGGATTTCTTGGGGAAGGGTAGTGACACTGATATCATATACAAAATGTGCCTCTTGGGCCAGTTCTTCAGGACAGCCTTTTTACTGTCTTGGCAATTATGTTATTTTTTTCTCTTTGTGTACTGCTTTATGTTATTTATCACAGTGTCTTTTACCTTTCAAACCCAAACTGACCAGAAACAGAGACACAGCACTGGAAAGGAGTCATGGGAGGGTTTCAGTACCCCGGCCCTTCCAAAAAGCTACCCTGCTGTTACAAACATTTTTATCCATTTCCCCAGCACTGTCCATCCTCTGCAGTGGAGAAGACAGAATTCTATCACAAAATTATGACAGGATTATTTTAGTAGTAGTAGTATATTATTTGTATTAATTATTAATAATATTATTCATATACAGTAGTATGTTATTAGTATTATTTCACTTAAAGTATGTAAAAGTATGCTTCTGAAGTTCCTCCACAGTTTCACTTAGTTTCCAGGTAAGACCAAGAGTGAGCAGGAGAAATCTCACCGCAAACAGTTCTTTTAAAAAAAATTACAAGTTGAAAACACTAATCTGGTTGTACTTTTATTCCTGATTATTCTCCAACCTGACCGAACATGATTCACAATCAGCTGGCTATCTGTGAATGACTTCCTTGGTTATTCTCCAAATATAGGAAAACACCTGTATTATACTTGGGTGAAGAGTTTTAAAACCAGCTACTGATTATGTTTTCCTCAGCTATGAGTGATCTGAGGTTTTTCTTGGGTGACTGCTCAATGCACAGTGAAAATATGGTGCCTTGATAAATGACACAGAACATCAGAAAAAAACCCAACCCAAAAAGCCAAGCCATGCCATGCAAAATCATGAGACACTTACAGAAATCTTGGCCTCAAGTTCCAAAGCTGTTCTCAAATTACCTTGTTACTCCAGTTCAGGGGAGGGAAGATTGGAGGCATAAAAAGTGTTGGGTTGTTTTGGTTTGGTTTTTCCAGGGGGAAATCTGTAACCCGGCATAGCCATAAGCCTATGTGTGACATGTCCCACATCTGACACCCTTCAGACCAGGCATCTTGAATCTCAGCTCCTAGCACCCCTGGCATGTCCTAAATGACTTTATGGCTTAGTGGGTCTCCATTAGAAGTAAAAGAGAGATGCACTTGCCTGTGTAGCCTGAGCAATGCAGAGGAGAAAGTCATCTACAGGGCAAATCCACAGATTTGTACTGATGTTCCCCATGCCAGTATTTCAAATTCCCTTTTAAAACATGATTTAAGAAGTGAATGTATTGGAAAGGCTAAAAAGACTTCAGCTCCATCTGTCTTACACAGCCAGTTATTAACCCAGCATCTGGTCTGTGGTTCCAGTCACTTAACTGGAGAAGTAAGTGGCCACACTATCACCACGATGGCTGCAGCCATCCCAGCTTTATGCTTCCCCTATGATTGGGTTGGTCTCTACTCCATCAGTCTCTAGCCCAAACCAGGGTTGCAATTCAGAATAAGAGTCAGGAGGACTGGGCAAAGCGATTAGGTGAGGGGAGAGGGATTGAAACTGGGAACCAGATTAGGAGTGCAAGCTGTAGGCTTGCCAGGAAGGACATAAGGATCAGGAAGGTTGGAAAAGCGATGTTCAACTCATGTAACAAACGAATAAGGAACCAGGAGTCACCTGGAGATGAGATGATAACTGTGTTTTAGGTCTGGCCATGCTGGCCCCTTTGGAGAGGAAAAAAAGGGACAACTATGTTGTTAAAAGTGTGTAATAGTCTGTATGCATAAAGGACTCAAAGTACATTATACTACATATATGTGAGTATACATCACATACACACACATAAAGAGACACACACAGAGTAGTTTCCACAAAATGAATATAAAAATGTGTCCAGAGGCTCCACAAAACTGTGTGGTACTTATTAGATCAATTTACTTGGCTCTGATGACTCAAAAATATGTAAGTAAAAGCTACAAATGTGTGGCAGTTCTAAAGGCTCATAACACACATGTATGCACACCTTGATTTTGAGAATGCAACTCAGATGTAGCAGCATACTAAAGGCATTTTCAAGAAGTTGGATCATTCCTTCTGCTTTTTACAATAAATGTTTAGAAATTAGTAAAGTAAAATTAAAAATAAGTGATAGAAAAGATGTGAGTATATACTTTGTTGTTGTTGTTGTTGTTGTTGTTGTTGTTGTTGTTGTTGTTGTTGTTGTTGTTTTGTTCTTCTGGGAGCTTCTGATACTGAAATTTTTATGGGATTTTGTGCTCTCTGGTCATTTGTGCTTAGAGACGCACAAGATTTCAACTTGGCTTTCTGTCATCCTTGATCCAGTAAGAGTCTTGTAGCTCATTTCTAACATCAATCACATAGACTATAAATCTCTGCAATGGATATGGCCATTTAAATCTCCACCTGCATAAACAACAATCAGGCCTAGAAAATAAGGAGGCTTATAAATCTCCATACTAGTGATTAGTAATATTTTGGATCTGCAATGAGGATGTTACAAAGAAAAAAAAAAAAAGCAAAGCTAATTCATTAATTAGGACTGATATGCTGACAATCTGTTTAGTTTATATACAGAGAAAACACAAACAGGGCACAGTTAACATCATATGACGTTAGAAGTTAGTGAATTCCCAAAAGGCCAGGGCTTGGAGATACGGTATCTTAATGTACTTATCCTATTGTGAGTGGGAAGGTGTTATCTTCCAGCCAAACAGTAAAGAGCTGGTTTAAAGTTTAGATCTGCCCTTTTTTTCTTCTAGCTTACATGAGCCAAGGAACCAAAATGGTTCAAGAGATAGGAAAGACTTCCTTGTGCATCATCAAAATGACATTGCCTCCTACTGAAACTTTAATCTGCAGACAGTACATAGTGCTTGGCAGATGTATGAGTCTGGCACTCCACAATTTTTGTTTTTTGTTTAGCACATGCATAAAACCCCATGTGATGCTCACATAGATCAGCAAGTGGCTTTCCTGTGTCTCCATTTGCCTTGGATTAACTCCAAAGCCACTGTATGCCATGGTGACATCTCAGGCTCTATATATTTGTCCAGAGCTACATGAATCCTCAGGTAAGCATCTGAGTAAGTCGAGTTGCTCCTGCAGTCAGATCAGTCACTGGGTCTAGAAAGCTCCCCTGTGCAGATCGTGCCCAGTTCTTTAGTCTCCTCTGTGCAAAACCCAAGCTGCTTGGCAACCTGTGGTGTTTCAGGAAGCATGTGAGGAGGGAAAGAGCTACAGGAGAAAGTTTGTGACTCACTGGCTAATTTGGGCTCCACATGAGAGTTTAGGAGAAGATTTTACATGGAGAGGAAGAGCTAGGCCAAGGCTAACTGCTTTTAAAAGCCTACTCTGCAGAGTCAATACACATGTGCATAAAGATAGTAGCTGCAGAATACATCTGCTCATTCAAACTACACAGCAACCCACTCATTCACTCTAGTGATAAAATGATCTGGGAATGTTTGGCTTCAGTGACTGCAGAGTATGGCCTAATGCCCTCGCTCCTACTGCTCCCACTGAAGGGGCCTTATTTTGCCTCTTTATTTAGACAAAACTCCCTGAGTTTTGAGCATGCGCGAATCAGCAGACAAAACGCTCCATGGGTACAGCAGAATGACATCTACTCTGCAACAACACAGCAAGAAATTACTTTTTTCTGTGTGATCTCTACCATCCAATAACTCCCTCCCCCACCACCCTTTTCCTTCATTTCAATGCTCACCCTTACTGCCCCATCCATAGCCCCACTGACCCTCCCTGGCAGCTCTCCTGCAGCTCAGCAGGGCTCTGCAGACTTCCAGCATCTCAGCTGCCCAGCACACCTGTGAACTGGACAACCTCCGGAACACTCACAGCTGGGGTGACTCAAAAGAGTGAGAGGGAATCGGGACTTGTCAGAGGTCACCCAGGAAAGCTGGAAGAAGTTTGGTCGTCCTGCCTCCAGCCCCTGGGCTGTGACGGCAAGGTCCTTGCTGTCAGCCGGGCGGCAGAGCCTTCCCTTCCTGGAATACACTAGTAGCTGGACAGGATGCATTCGCAAATATAATCATCCACAAATCTCCCTCAGATTAGGTTACAGGAGAGTGTTTCGACGGCACACATTACAAAGCTCGCTGGAAGGCTTGGCTGGTGGATCTGCTGCTCTCTCTGCTCATGACCCATTTTGGCTTTCATCAAGAATCATGACACCAGCTGCCTGGGTCATCTAGGAGGCAGGGAGGAGGAGAGCAACCCTGGGCTGGAAAGGGAAGTGGGGAATGAGAAGAGGAGGAGGAGGAAGGGGGAGGATAGAAAGACAGGGGGGGGGGGGGGGGGAGAGAGTTCCTTTGCTCCCGTTGTGAAGATTTGAATCCCAGTTCCAACCTCCCTCCAAGGGCTTGCTGGGATTTTTCAATTACCTTTCTTTTGCAACGGTCTTTATTTGGGGGTGTG
>WTSP01009489.1:0-56173 GCA_025331215.1 Actenoides lindsayi | reverse complement strand
GTCTTTTTTGGGTTTTTTTTTTTTTTTTTTTTAATTTTTCATATTAAAATCATCCAAAGTGTCTTTGATTAATCTATTTTGCGGCCCATTGTTTAGGAAAAAATATTTTTTTCTCCCCCCCCCCCCCCCCCCAATGTTTTTGTGCAAAATGGAGTGGGAAAGTTTTGTTTCCAAAAAAATATTTTTGTTCTGAGTGTCCTGACCAAGCATCCAGTGAAGCCTGATGGGGTTTTGCCATTGCCTGTAATGAGTAAATAAAAGCTTACAACCTTTTATATACGTTCACACACTTGATAGAATCACCACCCCAACATAACCAGTCCTGTGATATTTTTTAATAATAACAGTTGTGGGCAACTCTGTTGCTTATCAGCTGTATATCTTGTACACAGTCGTTAGTCTACACAAAAATAATAATTCTTGTGAGTCATTGTTCTAGGCCCAAAGATATTATTCCCACCTGGCAAAAACATATTGCTATTAATATATGAAACCTGCTCTGAAAAATAATATAAATGAGTCTGCAATGATTGCTTTGCTCTTGTTGTTTGTCTTTAAAATGTGTTTGATTCTAAAGAGATATTGGAGGCTGGGAATTTAAAACAGATCTGACAGAATTTGTTTTCTAATTAATTTTACAAATTCATGATGTAATTTCTTTTGTGCAGTTTGTTTTGAATGCACAATTGGCAGTACTTTACAGCCTAGATTTATTATCTGGTATTTTAACTACTGAGGGATTGTTAAACTGAAGGTTGTTTGGGAAGTGTATTGTCTAAGCAAGACTCTTGCTCTGGCATCTTCTAGGGTGTAATAGATGGATTCAAGTGTCCATCCAGTTTGTTCTCAATAGAAGCAATTCCTTTTGCTCAAGGAATTCAGAGGTTTAGATCTATCTATCCCATTTTAGCCTTTGCTCCTGTTTGGGGTTTACAGAGACAGGTTCTCTACCTGGCATGTGACTGCCTAAGAGCTGGAAGGGAGACACAAAAGTTCTATTTGGTGAAACTAAAGAGAGAGTTCTGTGGCACCAGGACTAGGAAAATCTGATTTATATCTTAAGCTTTCTTTTTGATGAACTGTGGGCACCAAAGTTGGATCAATGTGAGAAGGCTCTATCTTATGTCAATTGGACATGTTCCAAATGTCTAGTAAATGAAGAGTTTTTGTTTTTCAGTTGCAGCATTTTTTTCTTCTCTCTTGCCGCCTGTTTTAGAAAGCTTGTGGGATTGAAAATATTTTTTTTCTTACTGTCCTTTAATATTTTTTTAGTGCAACAGATCAGCTCCCAACCTGTGCTGATACATGGGGTTGTTTTTCCCCAGATGCAGTACTTTACACTTGCTCTTATTGAACTTCATTAGATTTCTCGCCGCCCAGCTCTCCAGCCTGTCCAGGTCATGCTGGATGGCAGCACAGCCTTCTGGTGTGTCAGCCACTCTTTCCAGTTTTGTATCATCAGCAAACTTGCTGAGGTTAAAATCTATCCCTTTGTCCAGGTCATTGATGAATACATTGATTGCATATCCATTTCTGCATCTTCTGTAACAGCAAAGCTCAGAATTATACCAAAGGATTAGAACATATCTGTGGTCATATGGTGATTTCAGAAATGTCTGTTAAGATATGTTAACTTGTTTATTTTTCTAGATACATATTTTAAATTTTAAATACAGATTAATATAGATATCTGGCTACTACAGAACCTTGTAAAAATGTGTCACTGAAGAGTAACCTGAAGTTAAAGCTCAGAGTTGAAAAGTTTTAAATAATTTTTTTGTTTGTTTTATTCACTGGAATGGGTTTGAATGCCTTTTTCTCAAAATGAGTTCAGAATCAACCCATTTTATATGCTAGTCTTAAATCTATTTTCTATTTTCAACCAGAACAGAAAAAAATTAACTACACTTAAATAGAAAGGCTTAGGGTTTATTGAGTTTTATTTCTTCTCTTGGCAGGCCACTTAAATGCAATTGAGTGGGGGGGGGGAAGTTTGGTAAGCTATCATGAATTCCATTGGCAAAAACCCCACCTTTTAAAATCATCAAAATATGTCTTCATTTATCACATGTTCTTCCTGATGAATTCTATGGTTTGGGTTTTTTTTCAATTCACAGTGCTTTATAATGACTCTGAATATTTGGGAGTGTTTACTTGTGCATCAGTAACACCCCGGTTTTAGGAATTATCTGCTACTAAATGAGTGGGGTAAGGAATGAACTTGAGCACTAGACCTCTTCTAGCCTGTGCTGTAGTAGTGTTAATCTGTCCCGTGCTTTTTTTGGATGTCTTCAGCTAGTGCCCTTCAAGACAGAGGGACACTGTGATAGAATATTCTCCTCTTGAATCCTAGTACTGTTTTCTCCATTATATCAACAGACGTCTTTCGCATGATCCCATATTTATCTCAAAATTTAGGTTTTTTATCTCAAACCTTTAGTTTCATATAGTTTTATATATAAAAACATGCTGCTTTGGAAGTCTCCAGTACAGCACTTAATGTTATTTCAGATATTTGTAAGTGGAAAAAAAAGATCAAGAACTAAATACCACATACTATGTGGCCTAAGTCTCTGCTCTGGAAAGTTTCTTCCTTGTTAAATCGGTTAAGCTGGCTTTGTTTCATGTTCCTGCAAAATGGATGGATAAGTAAACAAAAGGGTTTGCAATGCTATAGCAAAATAACGTATTAGTGTAATGAATAATTAGCAGAATATGAAGTAAGTGGAATAATTAGCATAATGAAGCTGCAAATAGGAAGCCGTTATAAAATAGTAACATACATATTGCAGTACAATCATCACTGAAATAAAAAATAGATTATGTTTGGACTTGGTGCACAAAACCAGATTGTGGCACAAAGTATAGCCTTAGTATTTCAGAATTAAAACATTATGAAAGTAATAATGACAGTGCTTTGCATATGAAGTGAATCATAAAAATATCTCATATGACAGGCTGCAAGATGAGTGTTCCTCCAGGATTTGTGTTGTACATAGGTACTGCTGTTTATTGATAATCAACTACAAGAAAGTGATGTCTTTGTTATTAACTTAAAAATATATTTAGAATTTATTTGTCCTCACTCTAAGAAGCAATCATAACACTTAAACTGCTAAATCCCATCAGCTTTACATGACCATTTCATTAGATTTGCTCAGAATACTGAAACGAACCCCTGTAAGCCACACATTGTAAGTTCTAGGAAGTCTTGGTGAATAAATATCGCACTTTGCTGTATTTTTTAACTTCTCAAACTGTGGACTAGTATATAAATTGTCCTTGGACTCACAAAGGCTCCACTGCAGTAATATTCATCAAGGATTTTTACTCTGATCAAAGTCCAGTCTGTGGTATTTTATTTGAAAGACTGTGGTGTCACAAACACCATGCTAATTAATCAGCCTCTTCAGAAGCAGCGTTTGGGATTGGTTTAGTCTCCTATTGCTCTATTCACACTCTGTTCTTATGCTCTGTTTTACAGACAACTCCTTGAATTCTCAGAGGAAAATTGCAAATTGGTTTAATAAAAAAAAATAAATAAAATTAAACCAGATTCATGTAGCAGACTTCAAACAGAACATTCAATAAATGGTTTGAAATTTAAGGAGATGCAATATTATGCTTTAAGCTGCTCACAAACTGATGAGCTGTAGCTTGACAACTTTAAAGAACACAGCAAACTTAGGCTTTCAGTAGTTTATAATATTTGGGTTATTCCTGCACATTGATAGTGCATCATCTCCCTCTCTTTCAAAAAATATGGTGAGTTGTGGGTTGGTATGCTTGTTTATTTATCTCATTTTCTTTATACTTACCCAAACTTGGATTCTGTTGTTAGCGGTAGTAGCTAAATTGCAGAACTTTAACCTTCTTTAACTCTTCTACAGGGTTTTTGAGGATGAGCACAGTTTTCAAAGAGCACAGAGAGTACTAGGAGAGAATACCCACTAGGGAGTATATCTTCTTTGTGTAGTCTGCATACATTTCTTTGTCCTGTGAATCACAAGCCTCCCCATCTCATGCCAATGTTTTGTACTAACATGCTGTGTGAAAACCTTTTAACCCAGTATGACGTAGTTCTCCAAAACAATTTATCCTTTGTTGTGGTGTGATACACTTCCTGTGGCACTTTTCAGAAATGATTTGTAAATGACTCAAAATTAAGAGGATCCCAACAAGCTTTTGTATTTGCTAGGTGATGTTCTATTATGGCAAAGAGCTCTAGTGTGTAGCTGAAACTGAAAATGGGGAGTTGTCATTCCTTGATAGAATTTTAAGTAGCTTTAAAAAAAACACCAACAGAGAAACTCTCAAGGTTTTTGCACTTGTTCTTTTAAGCAGGTTATTTGCCAGCAGTGAAAGAAAATGCACAGTATAGAGTCAATAATTTCTGGTAACCTAGTTAATAACAGTAAGAAAGCAATAATAATCTGCAGCTGGTACACTTTAGCAAGCTGTGCATATCCCTCTTCAAGTGTTCTAGCATCCTGACTATGTGGGGAGTCTCAAGGCTGATGGCTAATCTTCCCAGGTGGAGTGTCACAATTCTGACAAGGAGGTGTCGTTATCTTCACTTGTAGGTTCCCTGGAGCCACACGTACGCATTTGCAGTAACAGTTCTCTTACTGTCTCATTTTTCTTTAGTCTGCAACTTTCTGCTGTCACTGAGTTTTATGTACATTCTGACCAAACTATTGTAATTTGTTACATATTTCCTGTTCTACTAAGCTTTGGTTAAATTGTTGGATCACATGACTTAAATAGTATTAGAGAAATATCTACTGTATACACAGTCTTATTTATGTACACCATGTGTGTACCTCCTCATAAATGCAGACTTTGACCGTACGTCCTGGCATCTAAGCAAAGACATTTTAACTGAATTATGGTCCCTGTGTCTTGGGGTTTTGATCCAAGATTGTCATCTGAATGAAGGGGCCCTCAGGCAATATGCTTACACAGTAAACATTTTTTTACTGTAACCTTTCATGGCATAGCAGTAGCAAGTCAGCTCTGTTTCAAAGACTTAATTGATACTCATAACATGCTTTGACATTCTTAGGTGAAATAAAATAATGGATTGTTAACATTTCTGTAGTATGAATTTATCTTCTTTGCATTATTCTTTATGTAAGAAGGAAGACAAGACCAATGAGTGTAGTTTCATTTGTATTTATACATCTGAGCTGGTGAAATTTCATTTGAAAACATTTCACTTCAAACAGAAAAAGATCCATTTGCAGCTGCTTTTGTATTCATTCAGTAGCTGGATCTAATCCTTTTGTAAAATTTAATTATGTGCTTTCTGAAATGGAAGGAAGTGGCAATTTTCTTAATGCAGTTAGCACCATACTTAATATTATAATAATACTGATTTATACTCTCCTCATGTCTTTCTTGAACTATTGTTTAACACTGAAAAATATTTCTTCTAATTTTTGCTGGAATAAAAAGGGTGAATAGAAATACAAATATGTGTATAGGTGTTAGAAGCCGCAGTTTCTGAATATAGCTATTTTGCTCTGTAATTACTTCCCAGGAATCTTTCAATGGCTGCTAAATGGAGAATGAAATTCAACTCCATCTACATATCATTACAAGGTAAGGGTAAGTTTATGAAGCACTGAGTGAGATGGCAATCAACTCTTCTAAAACTGAAGAGGGATTAAATGATTAGAATCTGATGGGAAGTATTTTCAGCTCTAATCAGGCAGTTTAATAGAGTTGTGCACATTGTGCCAAACGTCTCCTTTTTTGCAGCTCAGTTGACTGGTCTTGATTTTAACCAGCAATTATTGAAATACTAAAGAGTTATAACGAAGACCTGCTCAGCCTTGGATTTTATAAGTTCCTAACTACTGTAGAAGTGTGGTGAGGCTGCATGGAGTATTGGGACCTGCGTTTACTCATTAAAGGATCAATGCACAAAAATCAATTTTCCTTCAAAGACTCTTATTATTTCATTAGAGATTCCTCTTCTTCTGTGGACTATGGAATAATGTCATAGAGTCACTAAATAAAATGAACCAAGCAATGGGGTAAAATATAATATAAAAATAATATAGTAAGAGACAGTGAGTTAGTATCAATGCAGCAAATTAATTTAATCTGAGTTACACTTAAAATACCCGCAGAGCCTTAGAATTTCTCAGAAATAATTTTGAAACTTGCTAAGCAGGATTCTATCAGTCTTGACACCAAATGATACATACAGATTCCATTCAAGTAGCCTGGGATAACACTTTTAATAAAGGTGGTATTTGAAAATAATGTTCTAATGCCACTATTAATTGAAATAATGCCAGTGAATTCTGTCCATGCTATTGGTGGTTCGTTTTCTCTCCACCTCCACGCTTTCAAGGACTCTAGAATGACTCCATCTCTTTTTAAAGCACTGTTTAATGACTTGAGTAGGATCATAGGAGTCTATTGGCTTTTAGCTTTTGTATATCAACATGGATTTCAGTACTACCTAAGCTGTTCTTGTTGCACAAGTAAGTTTTCTGCGTGTGCCATCTGCTGGACCCTGCTCAGAGTACAATGTTAACTCAGATCTTTTCAATTCTATTTGTACCTAAACAAAGTTATCTGCAACTGAAGAGGTGATAGCAAAAGTACGAACAGCATAGTATTATCTCATTTCATGAAAGCAATATTATTTTTTTGAGTCACAGTTGCTCGTAATATACAGTTCTAAAAAAGACAATTCTGAATGAATGTGTTTTTAAATGCATTGATGCATTGGAATGATGTCACTAAAGTGGTGTAGATGTGTGGAATCAAATGCTTGTCTATATTTTGAAATTAAAGGTCTGTTTTTGTAAACAGTGGACTTAAATCAGTATGCAAATCAGCAGTTTTATAAATAGATATCATAAATTTTGTTTACATTAACAGTGGATAGGTAATGTTGTTTTGAGCCCTAACCATCTTAACCTCTCAAGTCCTGGGTAACTGCTACCTTAAAATGAGCATGTCAGCAGCAAATTCCAATCTCAGATTAGAGAAGGATTTATTTCCCCATAGATCAGAGGAGATTAGGTGCAATTTATTAGCTTTTTCCCTGTCTCACAGTAATAAATTCCTTTCTGCTGTAAACTCAATTGGGATTTTCTCTTAAAAGTAAGAATTGAATTAATGGGATATTAACTGAGGCTACAACACTACATTGTATTGGAGAATGCAGAAAATGAACAGTCTAATAAAATGACAATTGTTTATTAATATTTAGAAATAACTAAGATTATAAAACTGTATGATAAATGTTTTCACTGGGAGTGTTTGTGATCAGGCTGCTATCTGAAAAATTGTCCATTTGCAGCTATGTTGAAGAGTTCTAGTGAAGTCTGTGCTTTTGTGGTTTTTTCTGCTCTGTTTGTTTGTTTGTTTTTTTTAGTGTGCCACTTACTGCCTTCCAGTTTTCTGTCACTTAGCCAAGAATTATCACTCTGAAATCTTTCAAAATTGAGTTTGAACATCTCAGATTTCATCCTTATATCTAATTCTTCAATAATCAGCTCACACATGCATACACACACATTTAAATACTTTTTTGTGATTCTTAGGTTCGGAAAACACAATTAAACATGATTTAAAACTTGGGTTTGTGCATGCAAGTTTTATTTGATGATTATTTTATTTAAAATAACATCCACATTTATGTGCTGTGAGCAGCCCATAATCACAGTCATGTATACTGTATAAAATATTATTCAAGTTTGGTCTATGTTGCTGTATTGAACATTAATGGAGTAGTCACTTGATGATAGTAGATTTGATGTGATTTAAAAAGTCACTTAAATTTTTACAGTACCTGGTAATAAAACACCATTTAAAATCAGAACTCAATTTATTGAGTGGCATATATACATTGAAAAGATTGAAACTGTTTATATCCACATGGCAATCTTTGAAACACTGCTTCACCAACTGCAGTTCTCAATATGTGGAAATATATGAGGAGGGGAGATGGACCTTATTGTGCAAATATTCATGCAAATAGACTACTGCATAACAGCCATAATAAAAGGTAGGGAGAATGGGGCTCAGATTAGCTAACAGCTCAGATTAATTGAGATCTGTAGTCCAAATGTGGACAAAACTAAGTACTGTAGAAATATGAGGACCAGGAACAATCTGTAAAGCATACCAGAAAGAATATACTTAAAATACAATGGGAAATAGTTCTTCAAGCTTGCTTGCAAAATGTAAAATATGAAACTACTTTATTTCTTTCATAGAATAGTTATGGTAATCATGTTTCTGAAATTTCAGCCTACAAATTCAACAATATATAATACATTAAAGAAATCAGAGCATCATGCATTTTCCATATATCTACATGATTCCATACATTTGTTTCAAAATTTGAATGATAAAAGTAATTTATTCATTCCAACCTTGCTGAAAATTTTACTCTGAGAGAGACCTATAATTATGAGATGGAAAATCAGAGAGTAAATCATCACTATAAGAATGTTTTTGCGCGTGAAATAAGCAAAGTTGCATGTTGTGTTTATTCCCAAGAAAAAAGACCCTCCACTGTATTTCTTTTTAAAGTTCTCATACAAATGAAAAATACGTCTCCACTGAAATACTCTTTTTGGTGTTTTATGATACAGAACAAGTAAGAATGAGATTTAATCAGGTTTTGGTTGTTTTAAAATTACTTTTTTCCTCCTCTTTCTCCCAACAGCACTGAAAATTTCCCAGTTTGAAGGCTACAGGCAATGTGGTAATAGAGATCACATTAGATATTCCAAAGGTTCGTATTGCTATGTCACTTCATGACTTAAAAAAATAGAAGTCATAGAATCATGGAATCATTTAGGTTGGAAAAGTCCCTTGACGGACCTGCACCTGAGAGCAGTGGTCTGAGGGAACATGTTAATTTCTAGTTAGATTTCTCTAAGTAAGGACATAAACAGTTTCGGAGTTTGGTTTTGGGGTTTTTTTGTGCTTTTTTTTTTGTGGGTTTTTTTTGTGGTTTTTTTTTGTGGTTTTTTTTTTGTTTTTTTTGTGGTTGTTTTTGTTTTCTTTATAGTTTAAATAACTTGGAAGGAAAAGGTTAATATAAAGTCTATTGTACATTAGTGTTGCTGTTAATACCAGGAGCAGAGAGATGCAGCAACACACAAATTCAGCAAGAGCAGGCAAAAGAAGCAACTTTATTAATTTATATCCCCATTTTATATGCCCTATCCCCATAGGGCGATTGGTCAGTGATCACCCATCTCCTAGGGTGAGAGGCTAAAGTCCTACAACACCCATTTCAAAATATTTTCCAATGTACCATAAACAGAACTTAACAAAAAAACAGGTGTTGGTCCAGCTTACAAAAACCATCCTACTGTTTCTCATAACTTGTGTGAGAAAGGCAGGACTCTTACTGAATATTGTGAGAACCTGAGAAAACCCCTCTGCTAGCAGCTTTTCAGCATCCACACATTAGTTATTTTGCTTTATCAAGGTACTTTATCCAGAAAAATCACTTTCTTTGGGTTACACTTTATGAAAACTCAGGCTTACTGAAAATGGAAAGTCTCTTTCAAGGAGTATTGTCATTAGACCAGGAAGATCTTTTTCTTCTTGACCAAACTAAGAACTCATCATTAGGCTGGTAGAGATATCAATGAATCTCATGATTCTACAGATTTCAAGTTTGGTGCATTTTCACAGGAAATGTTAGGTAGTTATGTAGTTTTCCTATTATGGACTAAGAGTAAAACTAAGTCTAATTTATAATTAAAATAAAAATCTTTATATGCAAAAGCACTTAAAAAAAGTTTTCTTAGATATCTGTTTGGTATTTCAGCACTTTTCTCATTTCCCACTACAAACTCCAAGCATTTACCCAATGAAACTTGCATCTTACCTGGAGTACAGTGAATCACATTTTACCTTAACAAAAAAAAGAACATCTACCCTTTGAGACAGTGTTTCTTTTCTTTCTCTTTAAATTAGTGGGCATGAAGCAAGCTGCTTGAGAGCAGCCTACAGCCCAGGGCTCTTTCATGAGAAGTAATAAGAGTTGTGTGGATAATGAGGGAAGGACTTTCTACCATTCTGTGGTGTGGGAACATGGGCAACAAGCCCATATTTTACTCCCTGAAGTAGAATTGAACAATTAAAACCAGATTGAAATAGAATTGGTAGTGCTTAGGCAGCTTAGAGGGAATTTGAATTTCTTCACCAAACTGAGGTGAGGTGGAAAATTACGGTTAACCAGCTGAGGTGGAGCTGAGTGGTGTTCCCCCCTCAGCATAATGCTAGTGGTAATATTTCATATTCATTACCTTATCTTCTGTAGTGTTTACTAAGATGTTTACAGATCCTCTCTAGCAGAGTCTGTAGCAGGATGATGGGATTTGAAAACATAACGCAGTTATTGCAACTGTCATATTACCTAGTACTATGAAAATTACTACCATCAGTAAAATCTGTCTGACACTGTAAGTCTTTGGTATCTGGCAGCCAACACAGTAAAGAAAAATCTTTCTTCAACGTGTCATTAAAACAATTTTTTGTTATAACTTATATATGTCCTAAATGTTTTAAACTGTTTCGTAGTCTTAAAAATCAACTTCGCTATTATTCATTCAGGTGTTTCTGAAAACAAATAATTAGAGGTTTTGTGGTAATTAAATACTGCTAGGTCTGGCTTTGGGCAGGTGGAGGAAAGGGGGGCGTTATGTAGTCCTGGAATTAAACACATGTCAGACATGGTCTTTTGTTGATCCCCAAACCTCTGGACTTGCACTGCTTGAAAAGCAAGACATAACTTTGTCTGAATTGATGGTTTTAAAAAGTAGCCAAGAATCTTGCATGTGGTGTGGCATTACCTAGCAATAGGACTGTTCTGTAATTTGGGTTGGTTGAAGTTGTGGCTACAACCCAGTTCTGCTGTGCAGGCAGAACAACTTGCCATCTGAAGCTGTAGTCATTTAGGGGCAGCAAAATGCTTAATTCTATATCTTTACATAGGAATGATGGGTATTTCTTAGTGGCTGTGGCTGAGAAAGCACTGTAATGTTAATGCTGATCCCTTTTAGTCACCCTGATTCTTGTTCGTGTTTCTTCTTGGTGTGAAAATCATCTCCAGAAGAGGCTGCCTTTCTATTGGGTGCATGGATAAGTCATTATTTTTCTGGATGTTTTTAAGGCCTCTTCCTTTCATTGTCTGTACTCTGCACCGTCTCAGAAGAGTCACCAGAATTGCTTTCATCATTACCATGGCAATAAACTTTCCTACACAGCCCCGAGGGCCGAATCCAAATGGCTGGAAATACCGTGAAGGAACCTGCACAGAATAACATAAGGAATAAATTTTAATACAGATTTTTCTTTGTGAAAGTAGCTAAAATTATGATGGAATTTGATAGTACATAGATTCTGAAAAGCTTGTGTAAAGAATCTCCCAGGAGCAATTGTTTTTTTTCCTTTAGACTGAACATCCCTCCCACCCAGGTCAAGCTGAAATACACACACCTCCAGAAGGTATGCCATTTTTAACTGGCGTATGTGAAATTAGGCAGTTGAATTCTGCACATGTATTTCAGCCTGTGAACTACAAGGATTTTGCCACATGCTGTGAAACTGAGTGAAGCTTTTGCTTTCCAATATGCATTAAAGTTCATTAACAACTTTTTATAAAAATGTTTATTACAAAGCCCATAAATGTCTGAGATACAAGCTAAAGCCATACACCTACCACAACTGTAGTTCAAAAGCTAGCGTTACTGAGAATTGAGCTGTTATAAAAGCTTGAACATTTTATTTCATATCTAATAGATGATTCTTATAAAATTGTTGTTTCCTGTCATATCAACTAAAATGTGAAGTGCAGGATTCCCAGAGTTGTTGAAAAATTCACGGTGTGTTTTTGCTACTTTTATTGATCAATTATCCAAAACAGTCCCAACAGAATGAATGCTACTGCTAATAAGGTACAAAGGTACTTATGAGTAAGAAAAAGTAAGTCTGGCTATAAATAATTTTTTTTTTTTCATCTGTGCAGCTTTCTTTTTAAAAAGTAAGATATTAGCTGTATTCTGTCTTTCTACTTTAACCAAAGAATAGAGCAGAAAACGTTGCTTTATATTAAATTGTATAGAAAAACGGGTCTCATTTTCCCATTTTCAGACTGAGAAAAATGTTTTCTCTTTCAATTTTTTCAAATAAACTGAGCTGTACTTTTGGAAAAATGACAAGTGTTTATAATTTAATACAGAGCAAGTACAGCAGTGGAAGTACAGCACAATGGCAAATGCACAGCCTGGGAAAATGGAGAAATGTTTAGATTCTACCAATGCCATCTTATTAAACAATGGTGTGGATTGCTATTCACTTAGATAGCTGTGGGAAAGTTGTGCTTGCTACAATGATTACATGCCGAACAATGCATCAAGTCAGATAGAAAATGTACAGTTAAATATTTGGTCAAGGGGAAATGTTTTTAGTAGCAAAGTGTACTTAGAAGCAAGAAATCAATTTTGATATAAAAACTTAGAATGAAAATAATGGATGACAAAATGGAAGTTATGTACAGTGAATAATTATTTCCATAAACTCAATCACTTGTTCTGGAATTTTTTACAATGACTTTTTTCTTCATCTGTTAGTTTTAATACTGTATGTAGAGTTTGCTACCAGTAATGAAACAACAGTTTAGAAATGTTAACGAGGCTGTTTAGCGCTCATTTGTGTGTGTGGCACACGTGGTACTCCTAGTTTTTTGATAGGAAAAATGTAAGACTTAAAGTTGTGTTTCTGGCGTGAATGTTCATATCTTTTGTTTCTTTAATTCCTTATTTCTTTAGATGTTTTTACTAGTAAGGCCATTTTTGCATATCAAAATGGGTCATCTGTTTCTTGAAAACTGAAATTGCTGTCTGTGAATGCTTAAGCGTGTGTCTGCTAACATCTCCAAAGAAAAAAATAACGCTAGGTAATAAAATTATTTCCTTATATTTTAGTTAGACAAAATGAGAACTGAGAGCTGTAGGAAACATTAACCTTTTAGTTTCAACCCCATTCAACTTCAACATTTGATGAGCCACTAGAAAATGTAATGAAAAGCCAACATACCAGGAAAATGTGTTTACCTATGGTAGTAAGACTAATGTTCTGCAGTTGTGATTCCCTTCATAGAACTAAGCTGATTATGCCCTCCACTCTTGCTTGGCTATTTATTCCAGAGATCTAATTCCCTTACAGGAGTGCTAACTAAACCTTAGTATTTCATATTTTGTGCTCTCTGTCACATGGTAGTAGGTAGCAGTATCTTCTGCTTCCACCTGCACTGCTTAACAGTCACAAAGGAGGAGTCAAACATGGCATAGAATTGGTCTATTTTCTTTCAACACAGTTTTAATCTCTCTAGATGATTATCGCTGAAAAAATGCAGTTTTGCGAAACAGTTTAATCAGTAATCAAAAGAGCAGATGCCTCCATGAATGTAAATAATCTGAAGGATGATTTATGATAGTAGTGGATTACAAGTAGGAAAAAAAGTTCATATGTTGCTTTTTATATAGCACTCAGTAATGTAGATTAAAGAAAATTCTATTTCTTTTGGGAGTTAGAATGTGACTTCAATTGAAATGCTGTGCTGAACTGCGACTGAATTACTCAACATCTACAGTATTGGGTTGGTTAAAATTTAAGATTTCCTTTTTCATCTATAAAAGATGTTAATTTTTATTTAGGAATTAAAAAGAGAGAATAAAATGAGTGCTATGTTCTCAGTCTCTCAAGACTTATTATACCGCTTCACCTCTCCAGAGACTCCTCACGTGGCCTTAGCCTTCTTTTAATGCTTGCATGGCTCTAGCTTCATAAAGACTCTTTCTTTTGTCCAATGTGAGGGTATATAAGGGAAACTATGTGTGTGTCTAACAAATTTAATCAGAAATTTAAAATCAAAGTTAAGATATCTGGAAAAACTTCAGTTTTGATACAATAATTTTTTTTTTAATTAAAAGGCACTTTGATAGGAAAGTATCTGCCCGCCTTTAATAATAGCAGTATGCAGGATGTATAGCTAACTAGGGACTTAGACAAAGGGAGAACAGTCTTATGGTCACAGAGTTCTTGATCAAAATAAGAGGAAGATACATTGTCATTAAATAATTCTCAATTTCCTGTAAGAAAGAAGATAGACAACTTACATTTTTCTCAAAATTTTCAAGAGAAAACTCATTTGGCTTTGGGAAGAATTCAAGCTTATGCATGCGTCCGATGTTGAGAATAATGTTTGTCCCCTTTTTCACAGGATAGCCATCAATCACATCATCTTGTAAGGCTTTTCTCATGATCAAGTCCACAACTGGCTGGTATCTCATGCTCTCATAAATAAAATTTTCCACAATTTTTAAGTTTGGCATGTCATCACTCTGTATGTCTCTGTCACCTTGTGAAATAAAGCAGACGGTGAAGAAGTTGGTTATAAATTTAATAGCTTTGTTGTGCAAATACCAAAACATTTTTGGAAGATTCTCAGTTCCTGAAATGGTAGGAAGGACCCA
Organism: Actenoides lindsayi; assembly: GCA_025331215.1. Lineage (NCBI taxonomy): Eukaryota > Metazoa > Chordata > Aves > Coraciiformes > Alcedinidae > Actenoides > Actenoides lindsayi. The sequence continues at coordinate 41,645 of WTSP01009489.1, read as the reverse complement.
ACAGTTTTTGAGGTGTTTTATGTAGCCTTACGTATTCAGGAAATCGGTGTATTATTCTAGCATAAACCTTAGTTTCTTAATTTATGATCTTCTCACCACCTTCTTAATACAATATGAGTCTTTGTTCTGCTTTCTTGGCAATGACAAAACTGTGAAGTCCTTCCCTGACTTTTGTATGATCGAGAGCAATGAGATGCAACAAAGAAATCTCAGAGCTGACAGCAAATGGCATCTGGGAATAGTCTGCAGATAGGAGATAACTCTGTAGGGACCTGAAGTGTTCACCATGCAATTGGGTTTGTCTGGGTGTACAGCTGGGTCCTGCTGTGGACTGACTATTTCTGTTGCCCTAAGTAACTTCCTCCCAGCTTGATTCCATCAGCAGCAGTATCAGCTCCAGTGGGAGCCTTAATTCACTTTGAAGCCACAAGCAGATCAAGAACAGGCTGCCCACTGCAGTGGTTGGTTTTCAAGATAAAATGCAGCTTGCTACCTCAGTTGGTCTTTTCATTAAGGAAAAGGCAACAATATTCTACTGCCTTAGAAATCAAGGCTATCAGAAAGAAATAGGGAAGATGAATAAATGAGTATTCAACTCTCATTAGGAAAATAAAATAAGGCTTATTAAAAGTTCCTTAGAAAAAGAGTAAAAGGCTTGTACACTTCCCATTGTTTAACTGACCAGAAGTAAATCTTGAATAAGAGTGGTTGGAATTAGTTTCTATATTAGTTCGTTGTCAGGCTTTGAATGAGGTCAGGAGAAAGGAAGGAATACAAATCTGGAATATCTTGACTGTTTTGAATAGTTAGTAATTAGTACTTAAAGGGGAGACCAGTTTGATATCAAGATGGATTACAGCACAATATAATTTAAATTTTCTCTGATCTTTCTATTCTGCAGTCATATTGAAACTTAGAGAAGTTCTATGTATACACAGAGAAATATTGGTGACTAGAAGTATTTGAAATTAGTGTCCTTTTTTTCTGTTTCAAGGAAAATGGAAGATAATTGCAATGGAACTTGCAGTGAGTGATGATTTGCACTGCTGTTGCTGAGGGGTGAATATAGCATATTCTTTCTAATAGAGTGTCAATTCCAATGAGTCCTATTTGACTTTATTGTACAAATTGCTCTTTCATTTGATCTTGAACAAAATCTTTTACATATAATGGTAGTTTATATGTTTCACAGCAAATGCTTCTGTTAGAAGCAAACACTTAGAATTTTCAGCCTTTCAATAACTTGATCACTGCTGAAGCAAAATTATATTTCCACACACCGACTTTGCAGCTCCTGCTTACCCATAACAGTTTCTATTTCTCTCATCATTTCCTCTTCCACTGTGGGGTGCTCTGCAATCAGTATTAGCATAAAGAAAAGAGTCACAGACAGAGTATCAGGAGCAGCAATCATCATCTCCAACACACACTGGTTCACATTCTCAGCAGTCAGATCCCCTCTGTTCTGAAAAAAAATTAGAAATTTTGGGGAAAATTTTGATTGCTGACCTCTGATGCCAGTGAAGGTCCTATAGCAGTAGAGTGGGAAAGACCTGGACGATCTGCTTAAACAAAAGTAAAAACCTCATCAGTCTTTCTTGCTCACATACTGAATAGCATTTATTTTTTATCTTTTGGAGAAAAACTAGAAAACTCATGTTTTGATGGATGTGCATTATCTTATAGAAATGCAGGAGTTTCTTAGTTCAGATTCTTACTGATTTAATGCCTTTCCTCAGAGAGTTTGTGAGATGTCAGAGATTACACAAGGTAGGATTTTTGTAGCATTTGAAGCCTTTGCAAACAAAAGGCAACACATCAAGGTAAAATACAGAGGTTAGGGAAAGACTGGAGGACATTCAGGGATAGATGCAAGAGTCTTAAGGATGTTTAAGCCCCAAAAAATATCAAACAAGCACCTGTTTCCAAAAATACAGCTGTTTGATGTTTGAGTCACTTGTAGGGACTCTATAGAGCCAGCTAGTTTGTATCTCTTAATAATGGCATGACTTTCAGATAGATACGTGAAATTTAAGTTGCAAAGCCTGTTTTGTTACTGATAGGAGAATGTCAGAAAAAGTTAGTAATATTTTGAGTACATTGCCAATACCTGTGCAAAAATCAGCTGGGATGCAAAATCCATGTGTTCATCCAACTTCTCAACTGTGGAAAGCTTTTGTCGTTTCTGTTCTATTAAGATTTCCATTGCTCCTTTCAAATCCTTCCTGAAAACAAATTAAATCCAATATATTGATAAATATCTGCAGACTTCAGTATACACTAAGATATGATTAGAAACCGAGATGATACCAATAAAAACATCTAGGAATGGAAGAAGTTAAGTATTCCCAAGAGTGGTTCTCTAAGGCAAAGTGTATTTGCTTATTATTTCCTACAAAATAATTACTTGTTAGTCTGGACTAAAATCTTACTCTCTTCTTACAGGATGGACTGAAAAGGCTGAAAATATGTCTGTATATTCTATTAATGAATATATTTTAAAAAGATTTGTTAGCATTTACAAAGAATTTATTTCATATTTCATGCTGTATTTTATAAGTGAATAAAATAAATAGAGAATGTGAGGGATAAGTGTTAGAAAAATGTATCTATATGTTAGAAAAAATGTACTATCTTGAAGGCAGAACTGATCTTGAATGTTTAATATTTAAATAGTCATTTATAGTGTGTCAACAGTTTGTATTTCAGTGGTGGAAAAAGGCAAGGTCCCACAGTTCTTATAATTTTATTTGGGATTTTCAATTAGCTATAGATCTGAAGGTAATTCTTCTTTTCAAGAAGAACTTTGAAGTTTTGAAATAAAATCCTCAGACTTTTATTTTGTGTTTGTTATTGCTGGGACAGAAAATTTGACTGGCTTTGTAGGAATAAATGCATTTAAAACGTCAATCTTGGTAAAGTTCTCATTATGTATAACATGTTTTGTGTATTAGAAATAGAAAATGTTCCTTTTTGGCAACTTTATCAGAAGAATACCAGAAGTCATTGTATCCTCTGGTGATTCTTTGTATTGCCTTAAGTCCAGCAATCTTTGTAATTTTTATTTTTCCGTAGAAATTCACAAATAAGCCCATTTCAATGGGATTGCTTTTGAAACATCAACATTTGTCTGCAGCGGCTTTCTAGTATTAACTGAGACATCACAGTTGGCCATTATTAGAATCACAGGATAAAGAGTTAATCAGTGCTGTAGTAGAACTGGCAAGCAAATGTGAGAGAAGGTAAATCTCTGTCTAGTTCATAAGATTTGTAAATTTAGATGCACCTCCACCTTTTCCTTAGAGCCTTTATGTTATATAGCGCTATCAAAGCAATTCATTCCACATGCTTCAGAAGTTGTAGTTTCTCTCAGTAGTTGCAATCCAAATGAAAAAATAGAACAAACCCATTGACATTTCTTTTTATAGCCAGTCCTCTTTTGGCAGAAGACAGGAAATGAGCTCATAAAAATAGAAGAAACATTTTGTGTTTCTGCAGAGAGGAAGATGGCAAAATGTGGTTTTTTCCTTATTTAGGAAAAAAAAACCCCGAAACAAGAACTTGAAGTGGGTTATTATGCTGAGCACCAAGTTTTAGCTCAAAAATAAGTTGTTGAATCAAAAATGCGTATTGACAGAACAAAAAAAAATAGAATTCTGCTCTTCCAGAACAGTGCCATGCCTGTAGATGGGTTTTCTTGTTTTGATGTATTGTAGCCTACTATTTGACTGACCTCAACTAGATAGCAAATGTAACTTCATTCCATATGATCACTTTCTTTGTCTGTTGGAACTGTACCAGTAGTTTAAATGTAGTTTCTATTTGAGTTGGCCTGAACTAATATTTTGGTGAGTAAACTAGGATAGACAAGGACTTTAAATAATCCCCTGAGATAAGCTGCTTTTAGGATCAGTGGCAAATTTTGTTCTGTTGCTGTCTTGAATTTGCAGACAGGGGACTGTCTGCCAGCCATCTTTGCAGGTTTCATAATTTATTTTCTAGAAGGCAGAAGAAAGCATCAGGAAGATCTCCTCCACAGAAAGAAATAATCTTATGCAAATGATTTGTAAAACTGTTGATACTTACACTGCCTCTTCATATTTTTTGCACAGCCAAGAAATCTTAAAAAAGATGTCGGGCTTTAATAAAAGTGCTTGCCAAGCATCAAAGTAGTTTTGAATCTTAAGTACAATGGCATGTTCTGAAAATAAACATTAACAAAAAGCAGTATCAAATATAAACTTCATTAGTCTAATAACACAAATGCTTCAGAAAAAAATAATAAAGCCCTGTTATTTAGTCTAAATTCACAGAAATTTGATAAATAATTGTTTTTAATGGTGGTAGATAGCATTAGGAAACACTTGTAGCATGTTGTAGAAAAGGAATAGATCCTTATAAAAATTCTTGGTAAGAAAGGAGATAGTAGTGTGTCAACTAGAGCCAAACAGTCTCCCACAGGAGTGCAGAAGCAGAACTCTTGCAGCGTATTGAAATGGGATAATTTAGACATCATGATAATGTTATTTCTGTCATGTGGTTTTGAGGATGAAGAAATCATAGAAGACACAAATTGTCAGATGAACTTTTCAAGGCAATAATTTAGTTTGGTGGAAAGATTTCCGATTCTTACACACATAATATTGAGATTGTAACAACTCAGTGCATAACAATCTCTTTAAATGGTACTATTTATTAAGGGGAGTGTAACAAGCTAGTCTATATTTTTTTGTCATATAAAATTTTTTATTACTAAAATCAGTCATAAATCAATTTCAGTTAATTATGTGGTGATATAAGAGTCTGTTCTTGCTCTGTTTTCTGAAACAAAACTGTTGAGTGGTGTCAAAGAGTTTTCCTTGGACATGCACTTTAGATTCATCATAAGGTATAAAAATAAAGTTCTTGGTACCATCCAAAGGGATGCCGAGAAAAAGCTTGTTAGATGTGTCAAGCATGATCCGTCTCATAAGATTCAGCACATTGATGTTTCCTACTTCGGTGGTTACTTCCTCAAGTTTATCCAGGTGATCAATTGTTGATTCAACACAAATTGCTATCATACGCACAAGGCCAGGACCAGACAGAGCTGAAATATATGTGCAAAATGATCAAAATATTGGTTAACTGTTGCACCTTATTTATAACTTATCAGTTGGCAATAATGGTGCCAATAAAATGTAAAACATTATCATATCAGTGACTGGTATAAAGTAATTCTGAAGCTTACTGATGTATCATCTGGTGAAATAAAAATGTAAGCATTTTGAGTTACAATGGCAATGAACTTGAAGCCCAAACTTCCCTTGCATCCAGACACTTTGTATCTCAAACACTTTATGCTGTGTTCATGCCATGTTAAGTGAAGATACTTGGCATCATTTGTTCTGCCTTTCTGTGTAGAAGGTTATCCATATCCTCATCTGCATTACGAGCACTGTCTCGTTTACTTGCAGTGACACTGAGCATGGAAAATATCGTGGGGATTCATGGGGAGGATGGTAGGAATTTCTGGAAATATAACTCCTGTGTGGTCTTAACCAGCATAGTGTTTTTTCAGTAAGCTATTGGCAAGCTGTAATGTTGCTGCAGAGATACTAAGGCTTAGCCTGGCAGTAGCCTATCTACCTATGATCAGTGGAGATTGTGTCACAATGGATGTATTTCATTTTAGCAATTCAAAAGAAACCAAAAGCAATGGTCAGTTCTGTTGCTATGTAGTTTACTGGGATTTTGGTAGGCTCCAGCTGGAATAGGTTCAGATAATTGTTGAATTTCATTGAAACTCTTGCCCTAAGCAGTCTATTTAAATTACTTTTCCATGCAACAATTGCTGTAATTGCCTCAAGGACATTATATTATCAAATATAAGATGAGATAAGTTTGTAACTGAGAAGAGGTCTATTTTGTAGACAGAGAGAACTGGTAATTCTAAGATTAAGTAGAAATTTTTTAATTTTTTTTTTTTTCCTGCCATCTTCAACCACTACAAAGTTGCTGATATTTTTCAGCAGCAAAATCATGCGGGAAAGACCCAACTGTCATATAGAAGCATGGATAGATCAACAAAATAATAGAAAAAATAAATCATCAGGTAATTAGTTTCTCTTAGGTTTTACTTTACTTTCATTTCCATCTTCTGGAATCATTATCATAAACTACTGCAGTCTCAGCTGGTGAAAATCCTTTTCTGATTTGTGAAGCTTGCAGAACAAGTGTGACAGTTTTGTGGTCACTGGAAGTAGCTAATTCTAGTGATTTGTTCATACTGCAAATTTGCGATTTGTGGAAAGAAGGTGGAGGAAAAAAAAGCAAACTCATAAAATAGTAACACTGGAGTTTATTTATATAATTTCCTATTTGACTTCAGCCTAATTGTATTAAATACTTCAATCTTTTTCTCAGTTACTACATTGATTCTTAGTATATTAAGAGATTAATAAATAGTTGTGCTGTGCAGATCTTCTAAATTAATTTTGCAACTAAAATGATTTTCTCAATTGGAGCAAGACAGAAAATTCTTTGAACTCGGTGGAGGCTGAGATAGGAACAGCCAACTAAATTTATGAAAGTGACAGCTGAGCTAATGTAAATGATGGACTTAAAACATAAAAACATTTGAAAATACGGCTTGTGGGCATCATTTAATTTTGTTTTTAATTGAATGAGATTAGGAATCTGCAAAACTACTTCTGGACCATTTAAAATAATATACCAAGCAGGATAACCATGAAAGAACATGTGCAATGAAATAATTCTTTGGGATACACAGAAAGAACTAATTTCTGTAATTTAATTACAAAAAGGACTAATAGCAGTTCAGAAAAGATAGATTATGCACTACAGTGATGTAGTATATTAATGCATGCTCTTTTACCTTTGGTGAAAAAGGGTCGAATTTCTTTCCAGTGTGCTGGGTTGTTATTGAATATGATCCCATTTTCATACATGCCAATGCACTGTAATCCAAGCTTGCTACCAAAGCGAGAAACATAATGCCAATGTTTCATTACATGGAACACACTTGAGGATCTGGGAAAGAAAATGGGGCGAAAAAAGCTCAAACCAAAAAACATTTTTTCATAGATTGTACACAGAATTTTTATTCTGACATTTTATAGTTGCTCTGAAGTACTGACTTGCATTCTCAATTTGGCAGGAAGAACAATACTTGACATTAAATGTTGTTCCTTTTACATCATTAAAAATCTTGATGATAAATGTCTTCAGAATGTATATTAGAGCAGTAATGTATTCTATTCAGATTTTAAATTATTTTTCAGTTAAAATGTAACTGCTTACTAAAATATTGTAATCTGAATAGCGTGTATACATAGAAGCGTGCAGATATATAAGATGCACTCAGAAAATGACCAAAGGCAGATATTTAGGAAGATAAGGTGTAAAGTATTTGACAGTTGATAGCTTAATGTATATTAAATAACAGCTATACTGTTGTAGCTATTTGGTCATTCTCAAACACGTACAGAAGGCGAAGTATACATGCATCATTTAAATATGCAGTATCGTAATGTGATGATATGTGTGGAATAAATATTCCTTAAAAATCACGTTAGGGAAATTCATGATATGTATAATTCTTTTTACAGTTGACAAGGTTTATTTATCCATGCTGACAAACAGGTTGTGACCAGCACTATTGCTTTAAGATAAAATTTCTTTTAGAGGGAGCTAGGATTTTAGAAAAGTTAACGTGATGAAAAGTTGATCAAATGAAATCTAACAAAAAGAAAGGAAATCGGAACAGAGATTGAAATGAAACAATACACTACTTTCTTCACCGTGTAGCATACTCTATGGACCAAATCCCAGATCTCTTCAGGGGTTTAGTTTATTTTTTCAACCAAGCAAAGTGAATGGGATGTTTGCTATTGACTTCAGCAGTGCTGGGTTTTCACCTCTTTTGCACAGCCAGAGGTAAAGTTAACAGTGAGATGCTATATGGTACAAATGGACAAACATGAGTTAGGCATTGGAGTAAAAGCAAGGAGGATGGTGTCTGCAGGTCCAGCCTTTCAAGGAAATCAGCATATTCTATCTTTCCCACATATTCCTTCATTTCCCCGCATATGCCCTCTTTTCTAATTTCCTTAAAGGCTTTTGCATGTCAAAGAACCTCATTATATTTTCATGAACATGAAAAGATAGTGTTGAACTATGACAGATGTCTCCAGGAATTAAAAGGTACAGGAGGGTTATTTTGCTTCCTTCCATTCCACACATCTACACAGGAGACATAATAACGTTTTAAGGAAGGATTTTGACATATGACCTTGTATAAGCAAATGTTTCTTGTGAAACTGTTGAATGAAGTCTTCCAAAAGACATCATCTGTTGTAACCAAGAATGCAAGTCCTCCTCTCTGTGCATTAGCATCTCAGTGCGATTAGAATGGATGGTAACAATGCAGATGACATTGGTGGAAATAGTATACTTTTACAAAATTCAGGTTATAGTTAGTTTTGCAGTGAAAACTTTATTTTACATTATTGTTTGTTTGGTTTTTTTTTTAGAAAGTTAAATGCTAGTTCTCTGTGTACAGCTGAGGCTTTTAAGCCAAAAATGTGTGAAGTGATGTATTTGACTGTAAAATCTGGTGCAGCTCTGGCATTGTTTATCAGCACTACTGATTTTTTTTCCTGATAAATCAGTAGTACAGAAAGTGGAAAACAGCAATAAGAGTTCACAGCATTTTACATTACCAAAACATTATAGTGCATTAGTTGATATTTGCAACATCTATGTAGGATAAGAATGTAAATAGTTTTCCTCTCATGATTACCTCTTTTTACAGAGGTAAAAACCGACAGAGATGAAGCTGACTTGCTTCATGTGGCAAATCCTGTAATAGTCCTATATACTATGTCTTTTAAAAGATTTTGCATAATGAAAGCTAAGTAAGCTAAGTATGGAATTATTTTTTTTATTTTATTTTTTTCCCCCACATGTCAAAACTCATAAGCATCCAGAAGATCCAATATAAGAATGCAGCCATCATCCACTGGAGCTAATAAAATTGGTATACTGTGGTTTAGCAACATGTTTAATACTGTGTGTAATCGAAGTCTATGGGTAATCCCATAGATTTAGAGTTGAATTACTCATAATCCTGTAATGTTGCATTTGATTAATTAACTTGCTGAATTGAAGCCATAATGTTCAAGTATTAAGCCCATTTTAAGGAGGAATTTAAGAACACTGGAAACTAAGATTTGGCTTAATCCTGCATTGCAATCAGTCAAGGTTCCTGTACAGTATGTAATCTTAATATTAAATGGAATAGTAAAAGAGAAGGTAAACATTTTTTAGGATTGAGCCACAGTGCTTAATCTTCCTTTCCATGAAGAAAATGAGAGAATGCACATAAACTAAATAGCAGAGCCTTTAAAGAAACAAAAATTTAGAAGAAGGTCTGTGAACAGCAGGAAGTAAAACGTTTGTTAGGGTAATTGTTTAAAATACTAACTTCAATTCTACTTCAGAAAAAAGTAGCAAAGCAGCAGTAAAAATATGAGAAAGCACTTCATACTATTAAGGGTAGAAAATGATGATTTACTTGCTAATTATAAATGTTTCTTCACCGCTGATCCAAACTCTCACAAATTCTCCATATGTCTTGTTGTAGTAGTTGCAGGCATTACCTACTCCCATCCAGAGAAATCTCCCATGTGAAATGAGGGGACCGATGCCCATACAGTATCCTGGCCCTAAGAAATAGGGTAAGAAAAGTTTGATCTCAGCAGTGCTCACTGGAAAGAATATACCTCTGAGCATCACTCTTTTGAAAGGAGCTTTTTAACATGAAGGTCAAGTTCTGCGTTGGGCCATTCCCATATACAATCCAGTTCTGAAGTTCTATTTTAGAGAAACTTGCATCTATATTTTCGAAGACTCAGTATTTATGGAAGCCTGCAGTCTTTTCAATATACATACAGCTAATGACATTCATTACTTCTTTGTACACCTACAAACTGCTGCTTTGAGATTGTTTACATTTAGAGGAACAATGGCTAGATATTAGAAGAAAATATCTAGAAAAAACCCATATGCTTTATTAATTTGTGAATGAGTGGTCTTGGCTGAATTTGTGTTGAGGTGTACTGGTAACACAACAGTCAATATCCTTTTGATGTAATTAAATGTAATTAATCACGTTTCTTCTGATGTCACTAATACCTAAGTGAGAAAACAGATATGTAAAGGAAATAAGTACTTTACTGGTGTGAACTTATTGAAGCATGCTTAAGTAGGAGATAGGAATGGAATAATAAGCATGTAGTCCAAAAAGTTCTAAACTAAAACCTTCCAATGTAACTCAGCAACAAATTTCCCTCTTACAGTAAAAAGGAGAAAGTGGAGACAGCAGAAGAGAATTTGCCTTTAATTACTTTTAAAAGGGAGTTTCCTTCTTCAGGGAAAGCGAAATTTGCCCCTTTTATCTGTAAAGCATAAATCTAACTTCATAAAACAAAACAAAGTGTTTTAAAAGTTTTGCACAGTACACAAAAGTTTTATAAGTTTCTTATGGCTCCACCATTTACTAATAGGAATTACAAGATCCCAGATGGTTTAAACACCTATAATCCTAAAGCATTTTAATTTAGTTCTTTTTATTGTTGATCCAATCAAGCATTCAAATAGAAAGCTTAATCTTCTGTTAATACTTTCCCCTGTTCTCTAACTTTCAAAGAGTTTTAGAATACCGAAGAATGTTTGGCAGGGATTTTTTTTTCTCAGAATTTTATTCAGGTGCTGCTGCAGTGGTTTTACATTATTTCTGTCAACCCTCTTTGTGAGATGTGTATGCTGTGCTCCTTCACACAGTAGGTCATTGCATTGCCTTTGACGAAAACAGGGTGAATTGAGAAATGTCTACCGTAAACCCCCAAAACATTACAGAAGGGGCCTTCTGAAAGGGAAACCATTTGATATTTTTCTGTTCTGGAGGTGGCTCTTCAGTGCCAAGCATGAAGAGAAAAACTGATCATCTACTAAAATCTGAACAATTTCCTGGGTAATAGTTTATTTCTAGTAAAGACAATTTAGAAAGCTTTAAACTTAAAACATGTAAAAAGAAGTCTATAATGCACATGAAAATATGAACATCTAGAGTTTTTAAAATGATGTCTTGTGCATAATAAATTAGAAGACTAAATGTCATATATAGCCAAACCAGGATTCTTATGGAAGTTCTAAGGTTAGAGCAAGCCTGATTTCTTTTATCACATATTTAAAAAAGCCGTATTATTTAAAATGACTCTTAGAGTACATTTGCTGGCATTCAATCATTATTTGGTACTGCTTTCTCAATTCAATTTGAGAAACACAAAAAAACCCAAACAACCCAACTCTGACAGCTTTTAGGTGATACTATAGCTATAGTTAACTTACCTGGTACTGATGAAGTTTCTTCATGATTCCATATCAGAAACAGAAAGCACATGAGAATGAGTATGGGCACTGTGGCCACTGGCATTGTGTCCAGTACTAGGCTGGTGATGTTGTAATGCATTGGATTCAGAGTTTCCAGTACCATCTTTTCCAAGAGATTCTGCTTTGCTTTAGAGGGAGAGAAAATGGAGACAGATTTTTTCAAAGCTCAAAGATATATTCCACTTTAATTGGTACTTCTTAGCCCCTTTGAGCAAATTAGCTCTTGAGGTAGCTTTATTTTATGAGAGTGACCACCTTGAGTGCTTGCCAGAGTAAGCTACATCACAAGTCAAAACAGACATGCTGCAGACGCTCTTTTTGCTTGGAAATAACAAAGCTTTTCTGACCTTGATGTTAAAGCATAGTTTTGGATACTTTGGCTGACAGACATCTTATCTCTGATATTGACTTGGCTGGCCAATACTGAGGTTTACTCCTTGCAAATTTCTAACCAAAACACAAGAAATTAAACTTTCAGCATGTGTGGAAGTTTTGAATGAGTTCACTTGCAACCTTGAATTTCTGTTACTTAGCCTTTTTCCTTCCTGCGTGACTGTAGTGCTGGAGTCCTTGAATTTCCAGAATAACTGTGGTCTTTTTTTGTGATACCGATAGAGTGTACCCCAGTTTTTTGTTTGAAACAATTTATTCTGCTGTGGTTTTTTTTTATTGACAACCTTTGTGTGTCATATAGCATATTGCATTTCTTTATGGCTCTTCTGCTAAATACTTTGAAAAATGCAGTGGATGCCCTAACAAACAGGGTCATGGATTGCCTTTCCTCAGGCAGGAACCAGCAGTTGGCACGGGAAAGAAAAAAAAAAAAAAAAGCAAATGGACAGGTCTGTTATGCATTGGGGAGTAGAAGGATTCCTTCAAAGATTTTTGGCATGTTTTTGCTTTGAATCACAACATATGAGACGACATTGTCCCTGAGAAGGAAGGTGTTATTTTATGAATGAGAACTCAGATAACTGCAGAAAGATACTGCTTACATCTGCACAGTACTTTGTTAATAAAACACCTTCTTAATTCTGCTCTGATGATAATTAAGAAGAGATTTGCTTTGTTCCTTCCTGTGACAACATTTAAAAATTGAAGGATGTATTTACTTAATAGGAAGCTTTTTGTTACAGTTTACTTTCTTGTTTATCTTCTGCTTTGGTCTCACATCGAAGAAGAAAGAACATCTTCCTTTGTAGTAAATGTCAGCGCTATAATTACATTAAATTAAGCCAAGAATATGATAGATATTTTTTAGACAGTAAAAATATTGGTATTTGTGGTTGAAGTAGAATATGTATAGCATACAAGCAAAACCCTTAGGAAAGGAGCAAGAAGTGGCTGAAAACCTTGTAGATACATGCAGCGCTCCCTTATTTTGGATGATTGGTATGCAAGGCTTCTGGTACAGTTGTGATCTGTGATCCAAAATGACTATGGTACAATATGCTGGGTGGCCTTGCATAATATGTTATTCCAACAGCTAGCGGTACACCTCTTGTGATATGTACGTGGGCAATCTCCTATCTTGTACATGTTCAACTGCTGTTGCATGTTGTGAAAAATGTTTTTCTAATCACAAGTGCTTTTTATCATGTCATGGTATTTATTAGTTCCATTAATGCACTGTTGCACACTAATGATCTTTGTTCAGTACAAGTAAAAATGCTAGCTTTACATTTCGTTGAGTAGATTACCACAACAAAAGCATGCCTGTATGTGTATGTAAATACTTTTATTGGTTTCAATCCCTTTGCCTATATGAGCTTGCAGTATTAGAGAAGGAAATAACTACACTTAGGGCATAGTTTCACTTTTTTGTTGCTTTCTATCTGGATTAACTTCATCTTTGTACTCCATTGCCACAAATTAGCTCTGATGTCCATTGTTCTTTTTGTTTTGGTGGTTTGTTTTTTTTTTTCATCTCTAAGATATTCTGGTGTGTCTGTATTGCCTCGTATTCCCTGTAAAGATAAGTATGTAGGTGGTTATGGATTTGGGTGGTATGAAATAAACACACCTATAGGTACAAATATGTATTTATGAATATTATATCTGTAGGTTAAGCCCTGCTAGAGTTCAAGCATGAGTCTCCCTCTCCTCTTCTTCTAAAATTTGCCCCTGAGTTTTGATCTTGTTCAGTTCTTAGTTATTCACAGATAAACCTTATCTTCATTCTGACAGAGAAATAAAGGCAGGTTTCTATCTTTTCAAAGCAGTGATTGTAATGGATTGGATTTTAGTTCTAGATTATCCCAACTTCATAAGTTTATAAATTTTTAGTAAAAGAATAAAGTCTTTTTTTGATGTGATACGATAACCAGTACATCAGTGTGCACCTTACCGTTACGTTTTAGTTTTTTATATCCTGTATCATGCTTTCACATAGATAAAGTATCAAAGGCATTGTATTAAATTTTAATCCTTTTGAACTGATCTGAAGCAGTCTTATTTTTAGTCAAAGTGGCTCCTCAAGCTTTTAAAAAAAACCATTTGACATTTCTTGTATTGAGAAGCTCTTCACTTCGTTTTACTGAGTGTGATCCAAGAAGACTTTCAGGGTTTTCATTTCTGATACTTTTTTATTGCGAAAGTCAACTGGACGATAAAAATGTCACCTTAATATTTCAACTGAACTGCTCATCCTGCTTGAACCCATTGTATTTTTAAGGAATTGTCTGTGAGGTAAATTGTTTCTAATAAAAAAATAGCCAAGCAAATTTTGATAGTAAGTGGTCACTGAATTGACTCAGGAAGTTTAGATATGAATAAAAGTTAGGGTGCCCATTGTGCACAGAAGAAGCTTTCACTGTTCTTGCTCATTTTTTTTGGAAATAAGTGATTTTCCTTTCCTTGCAGCTGTTTGAGGTATGTGTCTGATCAGAGGGATTTGTCGGCTCTGAGTTTTACTTATATGGCAGAGGTGAGACAGGGAAAAAAAGGCTTTTAAAGTCAAACAGTGGGAGGAAAGAGACTTATAATGAGGGAGTACTTTTGTGGTAAAATAGATGGATGTGCATGGGCTGCCTGACCTGACAATAATTGTGGATCTTAACAGTGTGGGAAAGCCATACTGCCAGCAGAGGGCCCTTTATGGTACTGATCTTTGACTAGGAATCTCTGTGAGAAAATTCTAGGTTCTGTTACACGTTTTCTTGCAAGAGATGATATGATGAATGATAACAAGGTTTGCACTAAAAAAACCCGTCCATATATATAAAGGACAACTGTGCTGACCCCTTTTATATTAAGAAGAAAAGAAGGGTAATTATAGTGGGTGACTCTCTTCTGAAGGGAACAGAAGGCCCCATTTGTCGACCAGACCCATCCCACAGGGAAGTTTGCTGCTTCCGTGGGGCTTGGGTTAGAGATATAAAAAGGACACTCTCTAGTCTGGTGCAGCCCTCTGATTATTGCCCTTTGCTAGTCACAATCACAATCCTGGAGACTTCAGTAGGGCCAACTTTGGCTTTTTCAAGCAATTGCTAGGGGAAATCTCATGGGACAGGGTACTAGAAGGTAAAGGGGCCCAAGATAGTTGGTTAGCATTCAAGGACTACTTCTCCCAAGCTCAAGATCAGAGCATCCCAACAGGTAGGAAGTCAAGAAAGGGTACCAGGAGACCTGCACAGTTAAACAGGGAACTGCTGGGCAAACTCAAGAGGAAAAAGAGAGTCTACAGATCATGGAAGGAGAGGCTGGCCACTTGGAAGGAATATAAGACTGTTGTCAGAGTATGTAGGGAGGCAACTAGGAAAGCTAAGGCCTCCTTGGAATTAAACCCTGCAAGAGAGATCAAGGACAACACAAAAGGTTTCTTCAAATACGTTGCAGATAAAACTAACACTAGAGGCAATGTAGGCCCCCTGATGAATGAGGTGGGTGCTCTGGTGACAGACGATAAAAAGAAGACAGAGTTACTGAATGCCTTCTTTGTCTCTGTCTGTACTGCTGGAGGTTGTCCTCAGGAGCCCCAGACCACTGAGGCCCCAGAGGAAGTCAGGAAAAAGGAGGAGTTTGCCTTGATTGATGAGGACTGATTTAGGGACCAATTAAGCAATCTGGACATCCATAAATCCATGTGTCCTGATGGGATGCACCCGTGAGTGCTGAGGGAGCTGGCGGAAGTCATTGCTGGGCCACTCTCCATCATCTTTGTTAAGTTGTGGGGAACAGGAGAAGTACCTGAGGACTGGAAGAAAGCAAATGTCACTCCAATCTTCAAACAGGGCAATGAGGAGGACCCAGGTAACTATAGACCAGTCAGCCTCGCTTCCATCCCCGGAAAGGTGATGGAACAACTTATCCTTGGCACTGTCTTTAGGCATACCAAGGACAAGGGGGTCATCAGGAGCAGTCACCATGGTTTTACCAAGGGGAAGTCATGGTTGACCAACCTGATAGCCTTTTATGAGGACATAACCAGGTGGATAGATGATGGTAGTGCAGTGTATGTGGTCTGTCTTGATTTCAGTAAAGCACTTGACACAGTCTCCCACAGCATCCTCGCAGCTAAACTGAGAAAGTGTGATCTGGATGATCGGGTAGCGAGGTGGATTGTGAACTGGTTGAAGGATAGAAGTCAGAGAGTTGTGGTCAATGGGGCAGAGTCTAGGTGGAGGCCTGTATCTAGTGGAGTCCCTCAAGCGCTGGTACTGGGACCAGTATTATTCAATATATTCATCAGCGACTTGGATGAGGGAATAGAGTGCACTGTCAGCAAGTTTGCTGATAACACCAAACTGGAAGGAGTGGCTGACACACCAGCAGGCTGTGCTGCCATTCAGCAAGACCTGGACAGGATGGAGAGTTGAGCAGGGAGAAATTTAATAAAATATAACAAGGGCAAGTGTAGAGTCTTGCATCTGAGCAAGATTAACTCCATGTAACAGTATAAGTTGAGGACTGACCTGTTGGAGAGCAGTGTAGGGGAAAGGGACCTGGGGGTCCTGGTGGACAGCAGGATGACCATGAGCCTGCAATGTGCCCTCATGACCAAGAAGGCCAATGGCATCCTGGGGTGTATCAGAAGGGGTGTGGTTAGTAGGTCAAGAGAGGTTCTCCTCCCCCTCTACTCTGCCCTGGTGAGGCTGTATCTGGAATATTGTGTTCACTTCTGGGCCCCTCAGTTCCGTAAGGACAGGGAACTCCTTCAGAAAGTCCAGCACAGAGCCACAAAGATGATTAAGGGAGTGAGCATCTCCCTTATGAGGAAAGGCTGAGGGAGCTGGGTCTCTTTAACTTGGAGGAGACTGAGGGTGACCTCATTAATGTTTATAAATATATAAAGGGTGAGTGTCAGGAGGATGGAGCCAGGCTCTTCTCAGTCTTAACCAGTGACAGGACAAGGGGCAATGGGTGCAAGCTGGAACATAGGAGGTTCCGTATAAACAGAACAAGCTTCTTCGCTGTGAGGGTGACATAACACTGGAACAGGCTGCCCAGAGAGGTTGTGGGGTCTCCTTCTCTGGAGACATTCCAAACCCACCTGGATGCATTTCTGTGTGACCTGGTCTATGTGATCCTGCTCTGGCAGGGGGGTTGGGCTAGATGATCTTTCGAGGTCCCTTCCAATCCCTAACATTCTGTGATTCCAGTTAGAGCTTTGTACTTAATGACTTTATCGGTAGAAGTGCAAGTTATGTATCATATTATGAAATTGGTGCTGAAAAATTCTGATTATTTTGAGGAGAAGCTCATAAAACTGCTTGAAAACTCTTGAAGAACCATTCTTGAGTGCTGGAATTCTTCTCTGTAGTGGTTCACCTCTCAGGAGAGACATGGGGAAAAAAGTCTGCTACTTGTTATAAATCCCTAAATGTTTATGACCAATACTAGCAGCATCTGAAGAAACTGACTTTGGTTTTATTAAAAAGTTTAGAAAAATAAAATTTTAAATAGGCTGATTTCATATAAAAATCTATTGGCTTATATAAGCCCAGTAAGTCTTTATTTTCCCAGATAAAATGTAGTCTTTCTCTCTTTCTAGAAGCTGATTCTACGTATTGCTTGCTTTCATTCAATTAAGATTGATGGTTTCATGCAGACTGCAGAGGTTCAGACTTCTACCTGTGTATGTAGATAGCTTTTGTTGTGCATTTCACAATCAGAAGACTAACAGCTAGCTAATTAAGTAGTGGTTTTCTTGTATTAGTTCTGTGGATGCTGCCTGACCCTGCAGTAGTCTGGGATGACAGTGGCTTAGGGTTTCTGCGCTGGTGTTTTTGTTTGTACCAGGTTTATGTTTTGACAGCAAACCTTTAGATTATTCCCTTTCTTATGCTTTCGTACTTAGAGCAATCTCAGAGCATGCAAACTGGGGTCTTTTTGGATGAAAATAAATCAGGTAATGTACTCCAAAGCTGTCTCTCATGCACACCAGTTTTTAACGGGCATTCAAAAGACAAAACCAGTTTATGTCTGTATTGAAGGGACCATGAAATGTGTGTGGTTGCAGGGAGTGGATCATCACCACCTGTCCGGTTTACAGATCTGTTTCCATTGCACCACAGTGTTTGCTGATGCTGTTGTAACCTGGAAGGAACACAGTACCTTTTGACCAATAAACTTTTGTAATTAGTAATTTTGTAATTAGTTTGAGGAACATAATTATCTTGCTGTATTGGGATTGTAGCATTTAACATGGGATGAGAATTGCAAATCAGATCGCTTTGATAGAGCTCATGCTGAAGAGGTTCCATACAACTATTTTAACATTGTCTTCAAATGGTGGATTTTATTGCAGTCAGAAATTCTTTACCCAGATGTTGAACGAGAATTTATATATGGAAACGCTGTAAAATTAGTTGCATTTGAGTGGAACCTATTGTAAGAAATATTGAAAAGAATCTACCTTTTTGTTGCATGACTTTATTTAAAAGGAATGTTCCTTTTAAATAATTAAATAATTAATTTTAAATAATTAATTAATGTGAGGTAGCTAATTACCACCAGGTGTACAGCATATGTCACATAGGCCTTGATACAAGCATTGTCTTGTTCCCTTGAAAGTCTATGAGTTTAAATTGAGACTGCCTCAAAAGCCTTTTTTTAACCTTGAGTGTTTACCATTCCTTGTAAAACTGAGCTCTACAATTACTCTGAAAGCATCAGAGTGCATGTTTCTTTAGTGTCACTTTGGAAATTGTTCCCTGGTATTCTGTGGTCTCTTCTAATGCTGTAGTTGTTTCAGGATGCAATGGGTTACTGAGAAATTTCCATCACAAGTTACTGGTCATCTAATATTGTGTTACTCTTTTGACATTCTTTGTCTTTGGTGACAATATTTTTTACTTGCTCTCAGTCTGTGCTTTAGTGATCTGATCCTTTTCTCTAGATGACACCCATCTTATGGATGGTTTCATTTGCAATTACAATGTGTAGAACAGCCTTTTTAAAGTTAGGTGTTTGTATTATTCTGCTTTTGACAGCACTCTGGCTTGTCTGGCTTTGTTTCATACTTTTAATCCAATCCTTTACAACTCAAAAGAAAGATAATTATGTTAAAATGTGAACATCAGAGGTTGAATACACTGCAGGTGGTTCCCTTTTTCAACCATTTATGGAGTTCGAGTCAGTGGACTAGAACTTGTGTAGCCATAGAGGTCTACCATATCTAATTACTATGGAAATGTATTCTAGCAATGTTGAATAATTATTATAGCCTTGTAGAAAAATCATGTACTATTTGCTTACTATGCAATCTAACCTAAATGACACTTTTTTATCTGTTCTTCAGGTTAGAGTTGGAGGAGGAGGGAAGGAAGAGGTGATAGCTCAGTCAAGCAAGATTGTTACATTTTAGGTCTGCTGCTATTAGGAATTGTTTCTTAATTTTAGTGTACCTTCTTATGACAATGTTACCTTGTTTCACAGCTGCATAGGTTCTATCCTTAGAGCATGTTCCTTTGAGTTCAAGTTCAGTCAGTTGCCAGCAGTATCCCTTCTAAAATGCTAGTGTATATTATATGTTGGTGGCCACTTGTGGCCCATACATAACAGTAAACAATACTTGACTTTTCTTATCTGCCTCAGGGGCCACAGGACTCGATTTCTTGTCACCTCTCCTACTCAAAATGTAGCATAAGATTGCGAGGTGCAGAGAAGGTTGGAGTTGCAGTACAGTTGTAAATGCTGACATTCCTGTTGTTTGGAGTCTGTTTGGTCAGTTAATTTTATGAGCACCAGCTAGTACTAGCATGTGTGGGTCTGAGACTTAACTGGTCAATGCAGACTGAACCCATTGACAGGGAAACAAGTATGTTAATATTATCTCCTGTGAATGCAGAACTCTCGTTGAATGTTATTTTGTTAATGTTAATTTGTTTGGATACCTGTAGTAAAGGCAATGACTCTTTTCTGTGCCTTTACATTATGGTTGCAACCTTAATTTTGTGAACTTACTATCCTTGTGCCTGTCATTCCAGGTCATCTACTGAGATATTTTTTGGGCTAAACCAGGAGTTGTCACATATCAAGTAGAGTAATTTACACACACATTTAGTTATCATGGATGAGCCCTTTGAGGACACCATAATGAGCCTGGAACTGTAGTTTCTGCAAGGTAATAATCAAATAGGTACCCTACAGGCTGTTCTTCTCATGATTTATGTAAATGATTTTTCTAGTACAATGGCACTGTTAGTTCTGCCTTGAAACATTCCAAAGAAGTTACTGGATCCTTTCAGTGATCCTTAATGCCAAAGATCTGATACTGCTGACATATAACCAAGTACTGACCAAGATGATAAATTATTGTTAAAAAGGCTCAGTTGAGCTTTATATATTGCTATTTATCATAGAGTTTAATAAGCTTCCAAGATAAAATATTTATACTACACTGTCAGCTTGGTTTAGATATTGTCTTTGGGAATAGCCTGTGAAAGTTCTGATAATCCGACAGTCTTGAGTCAAATGTATCCTTCTAGAAATTGCTAGTTACTTTAGATGTATACACTGATTGTCAGAAGATCAATATTCATGTTCTGAGAAATTACTTTCCACTAGAGTGTTAAGTGTTCAAAATAGCTAACCAGTCTTAAAGCCGTGGTTGCCTGTAGTGAGCAAAGCTTGGAATGATAACCTGCTCTGTGTAACTAAAAGTTTGGTAGTCATCTGTCTCCTTTCTGGCCGCAATCCATACAATTTTCTTGTAGCTATTTATACTACATGGATGTGTGAGGCAAGGTAC
Source organism: Actenoides lindsayi (assembly GCA_025331215.1). Lineage (NCBI taxonomy): Eukaryota > Metazoa > Chordata > Aves > Coraciiformes > Alcedinidae > Actenoides > Actenoides lindsayi. The sequence continues at coordinate 20,998 of WTSP01009489.1, read as the reverse complement.
GCTGTGTCCTTCCCAAATGATTGTACAAAAAGGGTTTCTGCTTTCTGAACAATCTGTAATTACATGGTGATTTTTCGTTCAGAAGAATGATCTGAAATTAGAATTTGGACTATGTCCTCTTCTGAGGTTTTAATTGCAGTCTGATGTATAATTTGGAAAAATAACTTGCCAGTCTTAGTACCTTGCAAAAGGTCTCATTGTTGCTTAGGAACCAATGTAATGTCCATGAAAAGTACTATCCATGTTAGAAGGTAAAAGGGTTTAATCTGAATCATCTTGTGAAGCAGAATAGGTATGTCAGTGCTCGTAAGCTTGTCAGACCTGTGGAGATACACAAACTTTTGCAGTATTAGTAAGACTACATTTTACTGTTTGTCTACCTTGAATTTTCCTTAAGAACATCATAAGCTTTGAGTAACTCAAAATTAACCAGAAAATGAGTTGTGGGTAGGCAATTGAAATGTCTCACTAACATACTTTTTATCAGGCTTCCTTGTGATAACGATGGCAAAGCAGACCTATATGAGAAGGATTTTCTGTATGTAGCTACTACCTTGTTGCTATTCTTACTGGGTGGGTTGTTTCATTCCTAATTTGGCAGATAGAAAGCAGCTCTCTGCCATAATTATGTCTCTGCTGTAGTACTTTTATTGATAGCAAATACTTTAACCAACTTCAGCAAAAAGTTAGTTGACACAGAAGGGACCACTGTACGCAATGTAAATTAAAAGTTTTACTTTTTTTTTTTCTGACTATAAATACCAAATATTCTATCAACATACGAAAATTAATCCTGAAGAAAATTTATCTGGGTATTTGAAAAAAAATAAGACCAAGGACGAATGTATGCCTATTCCCAAACTATTATTCTTGCAAATTACTTTATTAATCAGAAATAATTATTAACTAAGATATAGTAGCCTAAAGAAAAATAGGAGTTTTCTACAGCAAGCACCAACTGAGAGAGAACGAACTATGACAGAATGAACAAATTCTTTGGGTCAATTCCAGACTTCTTCTACGTGATGACCTTTTTTTAACCTCACTTATAATCCATACTTTCCTTGCTGTGACAATATTTGGAAATGTTAGTTTGTCCAAATTCACTCAATTTCCAACTAATTCTACATTGCGGTACATTATCAACACTTGACAGTGTCCATTATGTGCTATGTATTCTACCTTAACTTTTTCATGGTACACATCTTTCCATGAAATGTAGTGAATGGAACAAAACCCACTTCAGAGTAGCTAGGATGAAATCAGAGATCACAGAAACACTGAACAGAGTTTGTTTTTTAATCATTGGATTAAAAAACTCTTAAAGTTTTTAGTATTTCTTGAGTAAGATAAACACTTTTGAAAGGTTGAATGAACACTTTCTAAGGATGATTGAGATTAAGAACATTGTGTCATTTTTTTAAAAAGAAACTTTTTAGAATACTTACAAAATATATAACACATTCTTGTTATTTTAGTACCAACAATTTGGTTTAATATCTGTAGATTTTCTACTAGAAAGAAATCTCTATTTAGATAGTGACAACATATAATTTACACAAAGTTTATTACAGTAACTTGGATCAAAGCAGCTCCAGAAGACATCCTTCCCACTCAAAACCAAAACAAACATTTCTGTAACATCCTACTCGCGCTATTCGAAGCAAAATGCTAGAATACAAATAAAAAATTTACCTGGTCCTCTTGTTACTTCTTGATTTTTACCGGTGAGGAGTGCTATCTTTGTTACGGATGTGCTCCTTTTAAAGATCTGAATAGGTTTTCTGGTGATTGCTCTCTGTGGCATCTTTTATGCAGGTGCTTCTTGTTGCTAAGAGATCAGTTGCTTAGAGATGGAAGTTTGTTTTTTGTAATAGATCAGGGGTCATTGCTATTGGAAAGAAAATTTTGTAATTTACCTCTACAGCTCAATGTATCTTCTGCAAAATAGCCAGTGACAGACATACATATGCCAAATACTGATTAGAATTTTAACTGAAGAATAAAACAGAAGACTGAACAAAGTTTTTGTATTATGTTTAATGGCTCTGAATATCAAGGAAAGAGATTCATCTTTTAACTGGACGTGCAATTAGCAGAAATTATGTCAATTCTTTGCCTACCATGTCTAAATGTATTTTTAATTTCCAACAGAAAGGAAGAAAAGTCCAAAAGTCTTATTCTAAATCTGGGATGCATAAAGTTGTCGATAACCTTTTGTAAGATACAGTGCTGCACTGCTGTTGGAATAGTATATATATTTTTGTATACACTGTTACCTTTATATTCCTAGTCAGTTTGGTAACTCTTCAGAATTGCTATCCAAATTAAAGGCTGGTTTCTCTGCTTTGTGATGGTTCTTTTTCTTTTTTTGCTGCAGTCTTGGGCAACATGAACAAACCCAGTTCACGAAAATCCAAATGTTTTCAAGAACTACATCAAACAATTACATGAAACATTAAAATAATGATCAGAAATCCATAGATGAAGGTGATGATGTTATTAAAAGACAAGACTAACCCAGAACTGTGGATAAGGTACTTGTGTCTGTTGCTTACTGTTTTGAAACACCAACAGAAGTCTGAATTTTCTCAGTTTCTGCTATAGGAAATCCTTAGCATACTCATCTGTCTCTTCTATAAATTTAATGTATGAGTCCAAATAAACTGTTTTGTGAAATAGGTCAAAATCATCTTTTTTTTTTTTTTAGTGCTCTCAAATTTAGAAAATCCAGTCATTCAAGTCCGTTCTCAGCAAGGCTGTGTTGTGTCCTCTGGCAGTAAGACACTATGCATCCTTGTCTTGCACTGTCAGGCCACAGATGAAAAAGATTCCCGTAAACCATTTTCATTCTTCTTTTTCTGAATTTGCTCAAGAATTTGGCATTAGCATTTAAAAGGAATAAAATAAAACAAATGAGAGCGCTTCTAGAGAAAACACATCTAATGGGTAAAAGGGTCTTATATCTAAAGGACCATGATCTCACTTGGAATAAATGGTACTGAAGAGCTACGTACAATAGTTCTAGTGATAGAATATTTTTAATTCAGGAAAGGGTAGAAAAGGCCTACAATTTTATTGAATGTGAAATCTCTTTTGAGAAGCCTTCCTTAAAGCAAGTAAATAAATAAATAATGCAGACAGTTTAGGGAGAATAAGGACTGAATTCATGTGGAAATGCTTCTGGCAGTACTGAAACCTCATTTAAGATACAGGAATTACACAACCAGAAGCCAACATAACTTCAGTCTCAAAAGTGAACTCTTGTTCTTTTTCCATTTGCACACACTCTTCCATATCTATTTATTATGCAGTCACTTGTTTACAGTACTAGCAGAAATGGGCAGAACTTCAGGGAACAATTCTATTGTGTCCTGTATTTAGAGCCGGTCATAATGATGAACAGCATAGTATCTAATGTTCTGAAAGTGTTAAACTTTGTTTTATTTCAAAAAGAGATGTTTTTAATTTTTAAGCCTACCTAAAAAATCTGTGGGAAGGTGTGGATTTTTTTGTTGTTTTAACAAGCCAGATATATGTTTTTATTGCTTGTAGACTAGGCATAGTTTTGTTCTGGAGTAGCTAGATTTTGTGGCTGGTTTTCTTCCATTTTATTATATATTTCTTATAGATTGTTAGTGTGGATAAATTATCAGTTCTGAAGTAGATGGATAATTGTTTCACGAATGCCAAATTAAGAAATAATTATGCAGCACTGTAAGAAAATGACCATGATCCCATGATTCAAAACGAGTTTACTGCCTTTCGTGGTGCTTTGGTTTCAGCTGCTGAGAATAACAGCTTGTGTTGATCTTGTTGCTAGTTTTTGTGTGTTTTAATTCGAGTTCCCTACATATTTTAATCAGAAGTCAAACTCAATATTTGTTACCACTGCAAACACATCATTGCTTTTGTGTTCTGTCCAGGATATAAAGGGAAGGTATGATACCTCAAACCCTTGTGTGGTTGCAGCTGTCACTCACTGCCTCTGGAAGTGGTATGTTGTTTTATAGGTATTGGGTCAGGCTGTAGTATTAGAGAGTAACATGGCTATTGGAATAAGAGCTCTGGAAGTCACTACTTTCATTATTGCTGCATTGCAGTCGAAGCAAATATTAGCTTAATTTGGAAACACTGATATCATTAGATATTCCTTATTATACATGCAAATGGTAAGAATAAAGTACTTAACTACCCATTTAAAAAAGATTAAGAATGAGGAGTTTGGTAAAATAAGAAGTTAATGTAAAGAATGTGAACCTAATACAATTTCTTTCTTTGTCAGCATGTGTTGCTTGAGGTTTAGGGAAGTCCAAGAAGGATCTGGCCAGTTCCCCACACAAACACATTTTGATTCCTTGCTCCATGATCATTTATTTAATCAAAAGTACTGATTTTTAAAAATGAAACATCAGGTAAAGTTTTTGTTGGAGCTTCTTCTTCTGTCAGTGCTATGTGCCTACTTATTGATATAAACAAGTTGTGCATGAATAGTAATTCAGGGTCAAGAAGCCAGTTGAATTGGTCATAAAGTCACAAAAATGGGTTAAATAATGTGAAAATACTTGCTTATCATTAAACTAGGTTTTGTCAAGACTGACTTCTGTGGGTTATATCTTTAAATCAGATATAATTTCCATATACCAGAGAATACATATTTAAGCTCTTTCTTGCCCAAGAATTCCTGGAACTTTGTATAAAGCAGCCAGAATCATTGGAGTTGTTGTTCACTACAAAGATCTATGGTTGAATGCTACAAATTCTTCAGACTCTGAGTAGGCATTCACTGAATTAACAAAGTTCTTTATTATACCATTAAAAATAAGGCAGTTTTGTTTTTGTTTTTGTCATCCCCCCAATAATTTCCAAAATACTCTTGGAGGAAAAGGAAGCAAAATGCTCTTCATAGTTGAACAGAAGGGTATGAAACTCTATAAGGACCCTGTAGTTTATAGGGTAAAATTTATTAGAATTACTCTTTACTTCCCATATGTACTATTTTCCTGTTATCCTAAACAAGTCAATTGTCAAGTACTGAGAGATCTGAGACTACTGCAGATATCTGTATTCAAATACTTCCCATACTGCTTTATAATTTAGAAGTTTTATCAGCCATGAGAATAGCTAATGTTAAAACTGTAAGGTCCTCTTGCTAGCGAGCAAAATTTTTCAACAAAACATACATTGGATATGTCAAAGTTTATAGTTCCCTTAAAATTCCATTGGGTAAACTTCTTGCATTTTTTCCTTCTTGTTTTGATTCTCTTTCAGTACTAGTAAAGCGCACAGTACAGCAGAATATTTGTAGGTAATCTGCTCTTAGCCACTGTAGTGCATTTCCAGTCAAGACTTGCAGCATTGTCATGGTAGGTGCCTGAGTGATGCTTTTAAAGAGCTCTTTCATTTGGCCAGCATCCACTGCACTCTGAAACCTGTTTACATCGCTTCTATCAGCATTTCTGTGAGTTGCTCTATTCAACCCCTTACAATAACACATCTATTAATTGTCATAAATTCACACTTTGAAAGAACAGTGTGTACATATGCAGATATATTTTGAGAGAGTTGTTAGCACACAGTATTGGAAATCATTTATTTCACATTTTGTGTGTTTATTTTTCTGATGCATCTTGGAAGGAGATGGCCTGTTTAGCTATTCTAACATTATACTCAGTACAATGATGATCTTTTGTGCCTCTCCAGCAAAGTTTTCTTAGTGCAAATTAGATTTTAGCTAGAGGGCATCTTGAAGTCCATTTCAGCCTTAACTGTACTGTGATCCTATCCATCTGACATCTTTCTAGCAGCATATCCGCTCCTCTGCTCCAATCCAACTTGTCTCAACCTTTTACCCTTGGCTTGGAAATGAAGGGTTTCTTAGTTCCTATTTTTCTCCCATCCATAATTCAAGGTTCTGTTTAGTGAAGAATTTTGACTACCATCTCCTCCTCCTTCCTCTTTAAGTGACGAAGAAAATTTCTGTATAATCTTGCTGTAACACTGCTGTGCATAGGAGCTAAGTATCTGTGGTGGCTGCTACTCTGTTAATATATTACACATAAAAATCAAAATACTTGTGTGTTCAGTGCAGTATTCTTAAGTAGGCCTTCCACATGGTTCCAGTAGCTACAGGATGCTTCCGCAGAATCTCTGCTTGCTGAAGAGTCTTTAGCAATGTTTACAAAGTGCCAAATGAAAGAAAAGCTTTGGGAGAAGTTCATTATGCTGACAGGTGAGAAACAGTCAATAAGTGCCTCTCGAGATCCTTTCTGCCTGGACTGTCTTGAGATAGGTACAAGTATTCAGAGAGTATCACCTTTTGGGACTTGGGGTTTGGTGGGGTGTTGGTTTTCTTTTTGTTGCCTTTTTTGTTTGTTTGTTTGTTTGGTTTTTTTATTGTTTCTATTGTTGATGGAAAGACATTGTATGTGGGCTTGAAAGAGATCTCTTCACTAATTTTATGTGGAGCAGATGCAGGAAAAACTGTAAGTGCTATGGTTGAATGCAGCTTCTTTAGGAGTCATTTGTGTACATATGTTTTTATTTCCATAAAAATGTGTCACACTTGTTATTTGTGTGCTCATTACAATCATTCTTTCCCTGAATAATCATATGTGTGTAGCTGCACAGGAGCCAGTGGGATAGTCCAGCTTTTTTTTTGAGTGTTTGTCACCCCAAACCTGTACCACCTAGCTTAACGAAGGAGGTGCACATGCCATGTTTCAGTTTTGGTGAGTAAATGTTTAGGTTACTCGTATAAAAATACATAATTCACTGTGGCATTGTATTAACATCAGAATGTTAACGGTTACTTGAGAATCGCCTACCTCAACTGCTACCGCATGAATTAGTTACTATTTTGGAGTCTACTTTGAAATGTTTTCAGTATATTTTGAAAAATATTTGTGTATCTAACACCTCTTCTATGGAGGGACTAGTAATGGCATACATTGATAAGTCTTTTAGAAATACTTGCAAAGAAAAACTGGCTCTTTGATTGATTGTTGTTGCCTGTAGGAGGTGGTGATTGTCAGGCCTCCAAAAACATAAAAACCTTTCTGAAGCTTCAGTAAAATGATAAGGAGATGGTGGGCTCTTTCCTCAGTATTTGGTCAGGAGAAGATGCTCCTGCTTCATGCTTTACATGAAGAAGTTAATCACAGAATGTTGGGGGTTGGAGGGACCTCGAAAGATCATCTGGACCAACCTCCCCTGCCAGAGCAGGATCATCTAGATAATGTAAAAATACCAGATTCTGACCTATGAAGGTTGCATTGGTGTGCTATTACATGAATGGATTCTTTAATGAATGAGGAGATAACCCTGATACTACTTCTAACTTTCAAGAGATTGACTTATTGGTAACTTTCAATTGTATTTTGTTATATTCATTGTGCTTAGGGCAGTTAACAGCAAAAGAGCTTTTTCTTAATACTAAACATTTGTTCTAATTTATAAAAGGACAAAAATGTAATGGAAATCTTTTGAAGAGAAATGGAGGGATAGATACTGGAAGATTATGTATTTGTGTATAGCTACACTACTATGCTGTCAGTCTGCCATTTTTTTGCAATGTTGCTATTGCCTTTTGGAATAGGCATCAGAGGGTATCGTTCTTGCCTACTAAAAGGATATAAACCTTGGAATGAAATTAAGCTGTATTTTCTTGGTTACTCCCCCTAAAATCGCTCTTCTCATTATGTCCACATTAGGCTGGTAGAACAGCATTAAAAAATTGTCAGTGAAAGTCAAAATGGAAAGAGTTAACAATATGGATATTTTTCTCCTATTAGTCTGCCTGCCTAAGTTCAGGTCTTCAGACCATAGTAGACTACACTTGTTAATTCGACAAGTACTACTTACTTTGAAGATGGGGACAGTGTGTTCTTGTCACAGGCAGCAGCAGCTGTAATGAAATATTATAGGAACAAGTCATGGATGTGCTACCTAAAACTAACTATTAAGTGTCTGGGCATTTACAATTTCAGCTTGTTAGCTGTTCAACTTGTTTACATTTTTTTTTCCTCTCCTGAATTGGTATTGCAGCTGGTGAGGAAAAAGAAGAAAAAAAGAGATGTGTGAAGATTTCTTTGTCCTTGATGTGCAGAAGCTAGTGAGGACTATCTCAGATTTTCTCATTGTCCATGGATGCAAGAATAATTTGAGAGCACCTCTTTGGGCAGTGGAGAAAGGTGCTTTGAGAGACAGTCTGTTCCTTTTTCACAGAAAAATGTTCAGGCTATTCAGAGTAGTTTAGGACGAGTCTTCAGATTGCTATAGGCTTCTTTGATGGATATATACTCTTGTGCAGTGTACTGTCATGTGATGATGGCAATAGAAGTGATACAGAACTTGTATTTGAATGTGCAGCCACAGAGACAATGTTTTATTGAACTTTTAAACCGCTTCCCCCATTTTTATTTCTATTTTAATTTCTTTGAAGTAATATGCATGCTATACCAGTATTATTTACCTGATTTACTCAGGATTTTACCATACTGATTCAGTGTTATTATCTACTTTGTACTGTAAGTACCTGAATGCCTGAGCAGTTCATGCCAGTAGATTGATTTCCATTTTTGCATAACATGAGGTTTAGAATAATTTCATCAGAGAAGTGGAAAATGTGAGATTTGAGAAATTTTTGTAAGAAATTTTATTTCTTATAGTCAGCTTTCTTACTGAAAAAATGATATGCATGTATGGAAGAACATACATGATTAAAAACTCATCTATGCTACATTAATACAACTAAGCATATGTATGGGGGCCCACTGCAATGGCCGCAGCCTCCTTTTCTGCATTATGTTAGTTTGTTTTTCTCAACCTGTTGGCAGAATTTGGGTTCTTCTGTCTGTTTTTGAGGGGAAGCTTCCAAGGAAATAATACACAGTGCTGTTTAGGTATCTCTTTCTTCCAGTGGTAAGACTTTTCCTTACTTCTGGAGCTTGTCTGTTGCTGCGTAACTCTTCAAACATTTAAACTCACAAGCACTGTTTTTGTTGCTCTAATTATTCCTACTTGATGGACTTGTGAAAAACCTTCCCTTCCCAATTCCTCTCAGTTATCCTGTGGAAAACTTGGGAAGGTTTGGAGTATCTGCCTCTCTAAGCATTCCTTGCACTGTAATTCCAGTTTCTTTGCCTGTTCCTAGAGGGAAAAAATAGGATTGCAGTCTTGAGGGAATGCTGAGGTGTAGTTCCTCGCTGTCTGGCCAGATAATCACAGTGTATTGACCGGGTGCTGGCACTACCCTTCTGCTCCTTGGGATCTGTGCAGGCATGGCAGGAGTTAATGGGTCCACCAAGGCCACTGGATTATAATAGTTTTGGGGGTCTGATTTCAGCAGCTTGAATATACTTTCTATCCAGTGGCACTACTTTTAGAAAAACGCTCTAGTATCCACTAAATTTTCCCAAGCAAATTTCTGTTATTTGGCCATTACAGTGGGACCAGGAGTCCACTGTACTTTTGTTGTATCACATAGAATTCTTTCCCTTGGTCACTTGGATATATTGTGGGATGTTTCAGGCATTATATTTATTTTTTTTTTTTAACAAATAGGGATTCTTTCCACCAAAAATGGAAAACGAAAATGTTAAATTTTGCTAAAGGAGACTGTATCCAAACCTCTAGTGAACATAATCCCAAGCAATCAAAGCAGTCATTATGAGAGTGCTTACAAAACAGAACATTTTCAGTGCTGAAGGTGCTGCAGGCATTTCCTCAGTAGAATTAAAACACTCAATACAATACTCAAGTTGAGCTTGTAAAGAAGGTACATAGTAATCAAATGAAAATGCTTCTAACCACTTCTAGTTGTTGACTCCTCTGAACTGCTCCTTCAAGTGCTGTGGTTATTTTACTAATGGTAATGATTTCTGTCTAGATAACCTTGGCTGCACAAGCTCTGAAGTGGACAGGGTTCAGAGAAGCATTGTACTTCTGAACCATCATCCTATTTGAAAGAACAGCAGGTTTGCAAAAGCGTTTTCCATGCGCAGGAGTTATTGCTTATATAAGAGCATTATTTTTAAGTTCGGGATTTTTTTTTTACTGTTACATAAATTTGCTTGTATATCAGTCCAAGTTATGAAGTATTTTATGGCTGATCAGCCTCTCATAAAATGCTGGGGGGTTTTTCCATTTGTGCTGGTTTGGCAGTACAAGAAGCAAATGTTTTGAAATGGTCTATAGAGAAAAAAAAAATACCATAAATGTTAATGAATCCAGCTTAAATCTGGTAGTATGTTTCTGAGAATCATAAGCTTTGCAGTGATTTCACTAAAGTGTTTCCTGAACGACCAAATAATTGGCTGTTACATTAGAAAATGCAATAATACGTACATAGAAAAGAACACAAATTGTGTTGCTGTGCCAGTTGCCTTTATCCTGCAATTACATCCTTAGTTTATAATTATTTTGTTCAAAATTTAAATACATCTATTTTACATCTTTGTTATTCAGATGCTGAACTAAGACTGCCAACTGTATTTAGTTCTCTGGTTCCTCTTTCACAGAAACATTGAATAGCACAGTATAGGTTACACAGGAAAAAATGTTAGCTTGAGGCTGAAAGGCCATATAGTAAAAAAGGCTGAAGAGCAGAAAAGTTCAAGTTCACCTGCCCAGATATTCTGTTGCCATTGTCTATAATATAAAATGCACCTGCAAATACAAGCGCTTACTGCTATCAGGAATATTGTTAGACCTGATTATTACTCCCAACCTCTTCCTTATAAGAGGACCTCAGCACCTGCAGAAGGTGTAGATGCTCAGTGCCTTTGCTGAAATTGCAGTCCTAGAGCATCCTGTCTGTCAAGCACGTTGAAAAGTCTGATAAAATTGCTCTTTTCTTAAAAGTCTTTCTAACTTGATCTACTTGTTTAGAAAATTTCTGTTCATTTGAGTCATGATTTGTGGCATTTCTTATCCTTTTGTGGTATCTTCAGATCTTTTAATGTGGAGACAAGGAACGTGTATTCAGACAATGCAGTCTGAGGGGGTTTTCCCAGACATGGAATGTGCCAGATTGCTAGCTTGTTGATGTGGGCTGTAGCTACAATGCCTGCAAAGGAACTAACTATTCTGCCAGAATGCCCCCTTCATCCTGTATTCCAGGAACAATTTGAATGTTGTGTCATAGCCATGTGCCATTTTGAGATCTGCACAGACTTGTGCATTTTCTACTCTCCAATTAAGACAGGAACAGCTCTGAAACAAGGGTGTTTGGGGGAAGGGGAGGGAATGTGGCCCTTCTTTCCGCTGGAAATACCTCAGTGCTTTCCACACTTTCTCCCTAAATAAGGCAAAACATTCAAAATATAGTTCTGTGCGTGTGCATTCTATTATTGAGTTCTATGTTCAGCTTTCCTGAAAATTGTGCATCTGGATAATTTATATAAAGAAACCCTACTTAAATTTGAAGTCTAATCTAATATTAAAAATCCAATGTATAAGTACTCCATGTCTTGCTTCTTTGCCTAGTTCCTATTTCCTTTGTGTGATGACTTGAGATTATAAAATCTTTGAAATAAAGACAATCTTTTAGGAAATGTGCCCAAATAAGGTGTATTCCTTTACACCTTACCCCACTTTCCCTGAGTGGTAATACTGTTAAGAATACCATTAATTTTCCTTGACTTCAAACATCAATGTCTAAACCTGTCTTTTGAACTTACTTCATTAGCAGCAGAGGAAAAGCAGTTGTTTCTATAATGTTATCCATCTTTTTCTCAGGTAGAAGTCTGTGTGGTCACTTAGTTTCTGTAAGAGGCACTGAAGTGTCATGGAGAAGCTTCTTTAAGGTTCCTCTTTAGTTAATCCAGTGTATGTGGGTTTTAATTTTTTTTATTTAATCCAGATTATAGGTAGTTGATATTATTTGTGTACTGATGGAAACTGTAAGACTTCTGACTGAAGAAGATCCAATTCGAGATTATTAGTAGACTTCAAAGATGAAAATGGCAGATTAGTTTAAATTGGTTTAATATAATTTAAAAAAATGTCTTTCTAATGCATGAATTTATTGCTGTCTTTAATACAGTCTTTCAGTTACCTTTCAGTTATCCCTCTGTCTCTAAAATTATGATGTGTTTTACTATCAAGGCCCCAAAGAATATGTTCTGTGGTTTTGATTTGGCTTGATAGATAGCATCTATAATATGCTACCTAATATACCCAGCAGTTCTCTTTTTCAAGTGACTGTTCTGAGATCACATTGCTTTTTTCTCGATTTATAAATTATCCTAGTGCATTGGTGAATTGCTTTTGCAGCTGCCTTTCTAGCTATTACTATGTTCAGATTTCTGAAAGACATAAATACCTTTAGTAAATTATTCATTTGAAATTTCTGCTTTATGACTTGTGAAGCAAATTGTATACTGCTATTTCTTTCTCATGGCTTTGTAAATAGTCTTATGATCTATATTTATGGTGTGCATATAGATCAAATTAATACATTAACAGTGGTTAAATAGGCAAAAATATTTTAATTTCCCATGAGTCGCAATGGTAAATGAAATGAAGGGCAGAAAGTTGAGGAAAAACCAAGTTGGAACAACGTTTGTATTGAATATTTTGATTGCGAATTACCGAGAGATGCAGCTAGCTTTACTCAGCTCTGTGTCAGATGGCACTATGTGCAGTGCTAGCTGTGAGAGAGATGGATGCAGTGTACTCCCAATAGAATGTGGAGAGAAGGAGAAATTATATATTCTATTTTCTTTGTCTGGTCTGGTACCCTTGGATCACAGAGACATCCACACCTGCTCCTTGGACAGTTTCCTGGAAAGTGGGTGATGTCAGAGAGTTCCCATGGCATAAAAGTTCTGATTTTTTCCTGTGTGGTTGTTCTGTATTGTTTTGTTTGCCTCTCTCAGTGTAGAAACTATTTAAGTTTGTTAATAAATATTCAGTATTTAATTAGTGGCTGGGTTTGGCAAATGAACATTTTACTTTTCAAGGGTAGCTCTCTGTGGATTTCCCCACTTCTAGTCACTGTTTTCAGATTCCAGTGGTGTCACAAAGATGTGATAGATCTGTCAAGACGCTTATCGTCTGTCACGTGTTTTATCTGTTGCTTTTGTTCCCATAGCTGAAATTATGAATGGGTGGTTGTAGCCATGGTGATCGACTTGTTCTGATTGACTTTGCTCCTTAAGTCATCTTCCTCTATGAATCAGCTTTGATTTTTTTTTTTTCCTAACACATGTGTTGGAGGAATTCTGAGCAGTTCTCTGGGAAAGCAGTCGTCAGTTAGCAGTGCTCTAATGATGCATATGTAAGGCATCTTACTCCAAGATTATTGAATGTTCATTCCAAACCAGTGAAATATTCTTCTCTGCCATTGAATAGTAGTTTGTGCTGAACAAATGTTGCAAATATTGATATTGTTTTATTTTTGATTTTAAGCACCAGCTTGGCTTATCTAGTAAGAAAAAATTTTTTCATTTGTTCTTAATTTATGATTTATCATTAAAACTGGATTTTCCAAAATAACAACTGTTACCTCCTTTTTTCTCCATAAATTTATTTATTCTTGCAACTCTGTATTAAGTAGGAATTACTTCAGATCAGACATACTTCTTAAGGTATATGTTGCTGATCCCTGAAGGATCTTTATATCCTTGTGCCACTGAAATACACAATGAAAGCTTAAAGGGGTTGGGGTATAGCTCCAGCTTTTTCAGATGGATTTTTCTTGATCTGTACAATATTGCTTGAAAGGATGTTACCCTATCTAACTAAATATTCCTATCATTACTTTAACTTATTCCAGTACTGTTAAATCTGTAACTTTTTTAATTGGTTGCTGTTTTGGTAACAATATACATTTGTTTAGGGCCAATCCATTTGATGGAACTGGATTCACGATTATGTTTTCCTGCCAAGTATAGCAATGAAAAAATAATTCCACACACCTTTCTCCCTACTAATATCTTTCACCGCAGGCTGATATACAAAAATAATTGCATTAACCTTTCTGCAGTATTCTGTAGGAGCATTGAAGGCTGCTTCTTCCATGATGAAAAAACTATTACTATTCTATATATGCTACAGAATTATACTACTTTTTGCATATATTATGTTCCCCTAATTAATTTTTTTTTTCCCCCTTCTTGAAAGGCAAACCAGTATATCCCAGATGCTATAATCTCTGTGGAATGTATGTGCAGAAATGGAGTGGGTTGCATTCTGGTGTCTGTCACTGACTCAAGCCTGAAGTAATCCTGTGGGGTGAGGTTAGTCATGGAGTTTAGTATAGTCTGAATCACTAGGTCTGCTATTCTGGCTGACCTACAGCTATTGCAAAGACATTTCCAACCTACATATCCCATTTTTTTCTGAACATTAATATACTAAGACCTAATATGAATTTCAAAATCTAGCCTTTCTTTTTGCGTGTGGTTAGAATCCTTTTAACATTTTAAAGCTAAGCCTTTGCCATAGAAACAATGGTGATTTCAGTGCCAACATTGAATTGCAACTGTGATTTGAGTGGAGAAGTTTTGCAGCTGCTTGTCTGCTAGCGTGTCCCATGGCGTGAGCAGAGGTAACAGAGAGGACTCAAAGGGCATTTGCAACTCTTACTGTGCCTTGCCTTCCTGACCATAACGGTGCTGAACCTATAGTTACAACAGTTACCAGTGTCAAAGGTTGCAAAGGAAAGCATGTGAAGCTGAAAAGCATACAGAGGGTCTAAAGAACAATGTTGCCTTTCTGCTTTGTAGGTTTGAAGGGCAGAGTAGGTTTGGAATCCTAAAACAAGTATGTTAAACCTCTGTCATATTTCCTGAGAAGGGGATTCAAGAAAATCTGTCAGTTGTCATGGGAGATTATGAAAAATTTATAAAACCCTTTTTTTCCACTTTAACAAGTTCAGGAAAAGATATTACCTTCTTTCTATTAGCATTCATAAAGATTATGATCTGTATAATCTCTTAATGGCATCATCAGAGGCAGTTTCGTTATCTGTCTCATAAGAGTATCAACCTCAGCAACTTGGTCTATTTTTCAGCATAAGTTATCCAAGTGAAAATAACATGCCAGTCTCCATTGTGCTTTATCTCTGGGACAGCTGCCTAAATAGATGAGATTTCAGTAATAACAATTTTTGCAAAGTAAATCAACAGTGGGAGCATTAGTTAAGTGTGACACCATCTGAATACATTCTGAGCCTCAGAATAATCAAGCAATATTCTTTATTATACGTATAGTGTGTAATTTGGGTACAAAAATACCTCTTGTGGTAAAGCTATGTTTTATCTCCAAACGATTTATTTCAAGTCTGTGGAATTGTAAAGAGCGCAAATGTGATGCTCTATTGGCAATTTGCATTTTTATATTGATAGTTTCTTTCTAGTTACTGTATAACTTGGGCAGCCTTATATTGCCTTTGTATAGCATGCTTCACTGCACGTCAGCTATAAAGCACATTTGTGTTAGGACATGATTTAGAGGAACAAATTCTGAAATGCCAGGAAATAATCCAAGTGCTACTTGCTGGCATTCCGCCTACCTGAAAAAAACCAACAACTGATGGGTATATGGGATAGCAGTTTTCTCACACTGGTTTAGATTGCTACCGAGCATATTTTCCCCATCCTTTTGGTAAGAAATCAGGAGTAAGGTTTCCAGAACTTAGCAGCAGAATTCACAAGCCTCCATTCTGCTTTGCTGATCACCAGTCTACCATTGGGACCTTTGATTGTCACTGTGGAGAGTGAATGGAGCCATCAAGCATACAGCAGCTACGCTGCAGTTGATGACAAGTGCTGTATGGACGGACCAAACTTTCAGGTGTTATTTAGGGACAAGAGATCTAGAAGGAGATGTAGGATTATAAGACAGGCTCTGGAGAAGTTTGGATGATGTGCTGCTTATATTGTATGGCGAGACACCCAGTAGAAAGCTGGGAAAGGCATGTGTACAGACCAGTAAGACAGTACTTCTGCCACTGGAGAAGCTAATAGGACTTTCTAAACAGTCTAAGCTTTGGGAACCCTTTGTTACAAAACTGTGCTCTCAACTGATCCCTAACTTTTAAAAATAGGGCGATTTCCTGACAGTAGTGAAACTCTTTGTGTCACAGTAAACTAAACACAGTACTGCATGGACTGCCATATAGTTTGTGGTATAGGTAGCAGCTTTGGAGTGATAAACAGCCTGGGGAAGGATCCTGGAACTTTGCTAACTGCGCAGGTTCTGTACTGTGGCCTTGGATAGGATGTTTACTGTGACTCAACGGCTCTTTTAATGAATGATGTTCAATTTCCTTTTGATTGTCATGCAGAGAAAATCCTTCAAGATTAGGCAGATGGGGAAACAAGAGTGCTTCTGTTATTCTCCTAATGGTAGCTCGTGATTATTATACTCTTTATATTCAATCAGCACGCTCTGAAATGGACAATAAAGATGAAGAATTTCTGTTCATTAGGCTATATGGTCCCTGGAGTGCAGTTCTTTTTATATCCTCAGAAATAAAGCTTTAGTTTGCTGTTACAGTAGATACGAGTTTTATTATACCTACGAAATGATAAACCAAGCTTGTTTAAGATACAGTGTCTTCTGGGAATTTCCACGCAAGGTCATATTTCTTTTATTTTTCCTTCACCAGGTTAGTGCTATAAGCAAAACTCAGATATGCACTCCTATAATAAGCTGGGATATCAACTACAGAGTAAACAATTTCTCTTGTAATCTTCATTGGCGTCAGAAAGGCTATTCACATCTAAGTAAATTTTGTGATAGTTCAGAATAGTCTGCTAAGGTCCGAGACCACAGAGGTGGGTTTTCAGGAGGGTTTTACATATTTGATTTTGTTGTTATTGCTTAAAATGCCACTATTTTAGCGATGGAACACATTCTAAGACTGTTCATCCTTCAAGAAGATTTGCGTGTCTGTGTGACATTAGCAGTCTTACATAAAATGGATTATCTACAATGACATGGTAAAGAGCTCAAGCAGTCATTTAAATTTCAATCAGATTCTTTTTTTTTTCTGGTGAATATTTCATTGGAGGCTAGTAGTGGGAACATAAATAGAAGCAGATAATGAAGTTGCAGCTCCGTCAATGGGTTTTGGGGTTTGGGTTTTTTTTAATAGCCGAATTAAGTTTTAAATAGTGTACTGGTTTCTGAAAATACCGACTGAGGCATTAGATTCCTGCTCTTGTTTCGTAAAATACAGAAAGCTGAAAAACTTATTTTGACATGGCAGAAGTTGAGCAGAACAGATCTGGGATAGCGTGACTGGTTCCTAGACCATGAGGTAGCAAATATTTGCACAATAAAGTGAAGCTTTTGGGTGTTTTTTCCTAATCTTCCTGCTGTACAGAGTGAAAAAAGCATTTTGTTTGTATTACTCTTGGTGTTTGGTCAAATTCTGCTGATCTTTACAACACTGGAGTTCTGGATAATTCATTTTCTTATCTTTACTATGAATTAATTGGGAGCAAAATCTGTTATTTTAAAGACCCGTGTCACAGAAGGGCTGGCAGGAATAATGTGGGAAAAGCTTGAACATCCAATGCAACAGGAAAAGCGTTACTAGTCAATGACAGGATCTTCTTAAAATGGCAAAGTGCTCATATGAGCTGCGGGATGACAGCACATCGGTAAAGGGGGTATTTCGTACTGTGCAGCATCACCTACTGTTCGCATCAGAACTTTGGGGGATGAAGTTAATGAGAAGCTTGATACCTGGAAGAAGTCATGTGCGATTCGAGTCGTGTAATAGCATGCGGAGGCAGTAAAGTCCGTGGCAGGCATTCTCCTCTGGAAGCGGCTAACAGCAGCTGCCCCGGACCCTCTGGGAGGCAGCGTCGTGCCCCCGAGGTGCCAAGTGCAGGGGTGGGCGCGAGGAGGAGGCGGCCGGTCCGCCCGGGCCGCGCTACCTCTGCTCGGCTCCCTCCCCTCGCCCCCGGCCCCTGCCTCCTCTCTCCTTCCGCGCCGCTCCGCACCTCGGCCCCGCTCTCAGGCGGCTCCCGGGCGGCCGCCACTCCCCTCCGCCCAGCCCGCGTCCCACGGCACGGGGAGGCGGCATAAAGCCCCGCTCGCCCGGCCGCGGCCACCCGCGGCGATGGAGGCGGCGGGCGGCCGGGCGCTGCGGTGCCTGCTGGCCGCCCTGGGGCTGCTCTCGGCCCTCAGCGCCGCCGGGACCCTCTTCCTCCTGGCGCAGTGGCGGGAGCTGGGCGCGGCGCTGCGGGAGCTGGAGGCGGCGCGGCCCGCCCCGGCCGACGGCTCCCTGAGGGGCCCGCTGGGCTCCGCCGGCCCCGGCCAGCAGCCTCCCGCCCGCAGCAAGCGGAGCCGCCGCGGGGAGCGCGTCCGCGGACACGTCCGCGCCGAGAACGACGAGCTGCTGATGCTGATGACCTACTCCATGGTGCCGGTAGGGCGGAGGAGCCCGTTCCGGCGGGGCTGGGGGAGGTCTCCCGGTGCCCTGCGCGGAGCCGGGGCCCCGGTGGGAGGGTAGGGACCCGGCGACGAAGCTATTGGCTCTCGCTGCGTGCCCCCGGGGGCTTGCAGCCTTGGGTATGGCCAAGCTGATGCTTGTCCCAGCTTCGGGCCAAAGAGTCCTAGACGAGCGACGCTGGTGTTTTTGTCGGTGTTGCCACGTCAGGCCCACTCTTGCTGCTGCAGGTTTTGCGTTGTGCAAAAATACCTACCTGATGCTGTCGGAGTCGAGCGCCTAGGGAAAAGTAGTTGCCTCCTGTCACCTGTAACTGCTGCTACCGTAGAGGTGGCGGGCCATTGAACCCGCCAGCTGTGTTCTGCTGTTCAGCATCTCGACGGGATGTAACAGACGATGCTTCACCATCACATTTCTCTGACATGGATTGTGTCCTCTCATTAAGTGTCAAGTTTCAGGTGGTATTTGATGGCTCTGAAGAAGAGAAATCGGTGTCCTTTCTGTGGCACAGCTACAGAGTCTTTTGCCCTTCGGTGAAAAGATCATCCTTGTTCCATAGGAATGAGGTCATGTAGTTGAAAAATTATACAGGTCATGTAGTTGAAAAGTTTTGAATAGACTGAAAAGCTTTTCAAAGTTTTTGAATCAGAAGAAACGTATGGAAAATATTACTGCCCAGGGAACCTTAGTGGAAATTGTTGCAGTGAGGGTTGCCAGCCTAGGCCCACGAAAAACCAGAAGAGGCAAACTGGAGTTCTTACAGGTTTAAATACCTTTGCAGTAATGCTCTGCTGACAGTTTTGTTAATAAACCATTGCAGTAATGATTTTACAGTTATTTCCATTAATATTAGAACTAATGGGACAGTAGAGCACAGGAGTTTGTAGCATAAAGTTTTGATAACGCAGTTGTTTGGGGATTTAGAACAATCTAGGTTGGTTGGGGTTTTTTTGTTTGTTTTTTAATTGGTTTGGGTTTGTTTGTTTTTAACTGGTTTGGTTGTGTTTGTTTTTAGCTGGTTTGGTTGTGTTTGTTTTGTTTTTTCATTTCTTTTTAAGTCATTTAAGTTTGTTTCTAAGGCCATTTAAGTCCTCCTACTTTGAGTTTAGAATTTGCAGCACAAGACTTAGGAAATTCAAAGAATCTTTTTTTCGTGAGAGGCAAAACCGAAAGATATTGGGTATTCTGCTCCAGTTTCTAATTGCATTTACTGAAGTGGCAACATTTTTCACTGGACCCTGTTCATCTAACCAGAACATTTAATTTTCTGTAGCCTTAAAAATAACAAGAATAATACACATTTCATCTCTTCAGCAAGTTAGAATAAAATTAAACATTATTTTAGGTCAAAGTGAACTGTAAATCATGATTTTTGGAACCATAATTCTCAAATACCCATTACTTGCAGTTCCGAGCAGGATTATTTCAAATTTGAAAATTTAAATCCCTGTCTAGAAACACATAGCCTCCAAAACAGGGAAAAACCCCAGTATGTTTTCTTTCATTTTGGTTTTTTTGACCACGTAATGTTAAAAAATTGCTGCCTCAATGAAGTACTTTTGTGTGCTATATCTAAGCTTTTCATGAAAACATTTAGCCAAAACTTTTTTCAGCTTCTGTCAAGAAATCATCTTTGTGTTTGGCAGCTACAGCTCCTTTTGTTCCCTCCAGGATGAATCGCTTCTTCAAGTCTTAGGGCGCTGCAAACAAAATTACCCGAGAAAAGCTTCAGATCCTGCCAGGGAGTGAAAGCTGTTAATGCAGTTCAGCCTTAGGTGCTCAGGATTAAATTGTTAGTGGCAGTTGGATGTCTAGATAACTCTGACAGTGGCAGTTAAATATGCTACTCTGGTGGCATTAGGTAGCACGTATGGATTAAATGATTTTTATCACCCTCTTGAAATAGAACCGAGTGACATGGTGGATATTTTAACAGCATGTGACCAGACTATTCACTTAAGCAGCTCCTCCGTTTAAATCACCACCGTGACTGCTGCTGTGTGCTATGTGCTTCATTTAAGTGTATGTATCCAGGGCTTGCTGGGGGCTTTTTTGTGCCTTTTTGTTCTTACAAAAGTTCCATCAAAGATTTTTTCATTCTGGCTGCTGCTTCGGAGAGTGTAACTGTGTAACTGTGTGCAGACTTGCTCAAGGGGAAAAAAAGTCCTTGGAAAAATCTTCCTCCCACTTCTGCATTTTTGCATTTTGTATCTCACACTAATGCAATAGGAAGACCTGAATACTTCTGTAGTGTGAGACAAATTTCCTTACCATTGGTGAGATGATCCCTGTTGTGTTGGTGGGCCTCAGAATGATGTTCCAGCCTCTTTGAATGTGAGCCCTGAATGAAAGCTTTGCCTGAGCAGGAAATCCCTTGTAGTGGAGACACAGATTTCAGCAAGTTGGTACTACAGGTATTAATGTCCTACTGCTCTACACAGCTGCTGGTCAGTGGAGAGCTGCTGTGGCCACTGTTCAAGAATCTCTGAAATAATTTTAGGCATCAAAAGTCTTACTTTAGTTTCAATAGCAGGAGTGTATTTGTGGTTTTGGGCCTTTTGTTTATTTATTTCTAAATATTATATT
>WTSP01009488.1:16683-33365 GCA_025331215.1 Actenoides lindsayi | reverse complement strand
CCTCTTTCTTCTTTTCTTTGTTTTCGTTTTTTTTTTTTTTTTTTTTTTTATATATTTGTTTGTTAAGTATTCGCTATTAAGTGAATGGTGTGGGCGTGGGTGGGGGGTGGGGTGGGGGGGGGGAAGCATACTCAGTAGGAACATGAATTTGGTTTGTAAATTGCCATGCACATTCTGTGACATTATAAACCACTGTGTACATCTACAACTTCACTTGCCTGTGATGCAAAGCCAGAATCAGACCTTTTCAACATTTTCTTATTAAGGACAAATTACAAATCAAACCAAGCATGTTGTAGTGAAAGGGCCTTGATGAGAATGGTGTCCAGGTGTTAGAGTTTCTTTGTTTAACACTGAGCCTTTCAAATATTGCAGCCTTTTCTCTGGAGATATATAAACATCTCAGAAACAGTTTTTTTAAAAATGAAAATACTGTTCTTAGATAATGCCCACCTGAAAAGAGAATCATGTCTTTTGTTTTTGTCTGGGCTCACAAAAAGGGATGTCAGAAAAGATTAATGTATGCATGTACTACATTTTGGGAGCTAGTTTTCAATTCACCCTTTCTCAGTTGTACTACCCCTGTAAGAAAGATGACAACCCCAGGGACAACCCATCCGGATCCTGACATCACCCCTGGAGCAGTCTGTCACCTCTGCCTTGTGTGAGTCGCTAGCAACGAGCGAGGGAGCAGGGGTGGCCAAAAGCAGCTGCAGCAACCTGGACTGTGAGCGCTGAGTCCTCCTGGCAGATGCATCCTTGGGCCAGTCACTCTGAGCACAGGCAGAGAGGAGCAGAGGCTGCCAAGGCTCCAGGTCTACCTCCTCACAGCAGCTCTGCTTCTGTTGAGCACGTAGGGAGTCTGGCCTTGATCTCCCAGCAGATTTTTTCCCATGTTCTGTGTACATAGTTACTATTATAAGCACAATCATGGTGAATGTTTGTGCAAATGATTAGCTCTGAATCTTCTTGGTACTTTATGTATCATTGTTACTATTTTTATTTTACTTGTATTTTTGGAAACGGTGAGCGTGGAAATATATTCCACTTTCCTGGAAGCATATGCACTCTAATTGACAAACCCTGAACTTAGTAGGAACAGCAAACATTTGTGCCTAACTTCATCAGTGAAGGACTGACTTCCATTATCCAGTCCCAGGGAACTCTCATCACTGCATGTTCACTCAGTGTATTTTTAAAATATGCACTGTTTAAAATATGCAAAATTAATACTAACAAAGACCTGCAGTTCTCAGTGTGAGTGGTGAGTGGCTGGAACAAGCACTGCCTTCTATCTGATGTGCAATGACCTTTTGAAATATTTTTAGGCACTGTCCTATAAGCAATGTGTCTTACACAAATTACTTACAGATATAAGGCAACAGTAACCGTGAGAAGCAGAGAACAACATGGGATGAATCTGTATTTTCCAAAACTGGGAGAAAAAGAAAATTACTGGGGTTTATAAGGGGATTTATAAACTGTCTAGTTTTCACTCTTGTTTAATTCTAACATACAGGATCATGTGCCATTGTTAAGGACATTCACAGTGGACTGAGTGTTATGTGATTCTCCCATTTTTAAGTAAAGAAAAGAGACTACAGTAATTAGTTCCCTAGAAACAGAATCTATTATGTATTTAATTAGAAGTATTTGTGTTTCTGGTTCTGGTTGTGTTTTTCCTCCAGGAAGGAGAAAGATTAATTTACCTAAGTACTATAACTTTCAATCTTCATAGCATTAAGCTAAAAACTGAAGTTAGAAGAAACCTGTGTGGAGAAATACTTGCCATGCTGTGAGTTGGAAGAGATCGCTCTCCTAGCCATGGGAGAAGCCAAACTGCATTGTGTGCTGTGGTACACAATTGACTCATACAGTTACACATCAATATACATCAATAAATGAGAAAGTCTAAGAAATTACATGAAGGATTAGGAAAAGTTCAATGAAATAAAGAAAATCGAAAGTGCAAAGACATTTTCACGCCTCAAAATTCTTGTCTAAGTCAGCAAGGGAATGTAGAAACAAAGGAAATGTAACTCAGCTTCAGGAAACTGAGCAACTACTCAATACATGCAAAATGTACGTCCAAAACACTTTCTGTAATCTATTCTGTGAAAAAGTGCACAGAATACTTAACTACCAACTGATGCTACTCATCACTTGCAGGAGGAGCCATCAAACACACTAACGTGCTTCCAGCAGTGGCCAACAGCAAATCTGTAGAGAGGAGTCTTACAAGCAAAGTAAACATGACATGAGTCTACCTGGAGTACCTGCTCCGTACTCCAATCAGCACTCTTGGCACTTCCTGAGACAGAGGATGATTTAAACCCACACTAGCATTAACAACTGGACAACTGCAGCAATCAACATCATCCTTAAGAACTAAACTTAAGGTAGCAGAAAGATTTGGTACAGGCATTAAATACACATATATGCAACTACTATGCATAGAATGGATATAAGCTGTATTCAAAGACTGTGAGGCAGGAAAAAAACAAGGGTACGACTGCATAAAGATCACCCACTTTAGGTGACACTGCCAGACAATTTTCTTTCCTGTTACATCACCACTAGGTTCCTTATTAAGCTCATTTCTTTAAAAGCTGCCCACAAAGGCCCCATGGCATCAAAACACTGCATTCACAGGAGGCTTTGTCAGTGAGAACAGGGTCCAGGCTCTGCTGCTGTCTAAAGGGTGCGCTGAGCAGCTCAGAGCATCAGGGATGAGAGTAACTGGTGCTTTCAGAGTTAACCACTCTCGAAGCTCTAAGGCAAACAACTGTAACATATGGGTAGAGATAGTCAAAGCCTTGCCAGCTGCTCATGTCCATCCTTCCAGCTGCCTTGGATGTGGACCTTTTCTTGATATCAGTTCTTTGTCTAACCGTGTCCTCCCTGAAGCTCACTCGTGTAGGCTATGATCAACCCTGAAACTCTGCTGGATCTCGAAGAGTGAGTCCTGTCCTGACAGGAGAGCCAGAATCTCAAAGCATTACCTCTCACCAGATTTCAGCAATATCACATGCATTTTGTGTAAAAAAATCTCAGTATCTATATTCAGCTCCACAAATGTTTGTTCTTCCTTTCCATAATAATTGTTGGAGCCATGCTGGCATGCTCAGTCCAAAATGTGCTGCAATCCTCAGTTTTAATAACATCTGTTGTTGAGAAGGACAGAGAAAAGCTAAACAGTCAATAACTGACATCAAACTACGCAGAATTTTTTCTTAATTATTTTTTTTCCATTAAGTCAGACTGAAAGGCGTAATCTGTGGCATTTTTTCTGTTTAAGACTTGAATATTAATTCTTCTGGTGTAATGGTGCCACCAGCAGATAATAGTTAGAACTGGTTTTAGCTGAAAAACCTAGACAAGAATACAAATTTCTCTACATAGGTTATTTAACCTTCCAAAAATTCATGATATATTCTTCTCTGTTACATAAATTATGAAATTGCGAGTTCATTTAAGTAAGTAGCATGTGGCCCTGAAATGCTTATGTCTGTAACAGCTTATCTGAGAATATTCATTTACAATCATGTAACTAATATTTCTTTTAGGTGTGAAATGTAGTAATACAAGCTACACAATACATTTGTTTAACTTGATA
Organism: Actenoides lindsayi; assembly: GCA_025331215.1. Classification (NCBI taxonomy): domain Eukaryota; kingdom Metazoa; phylum Chordata; class Aves; order Coraciiformes; family Alcedinidae; genus Actenoides; species Actenoides lindsayi. Next base: position 29,749 of record WTSP01009488.1, on the reverse strand, counting down.
TAGTTTAATCCTTAAAACTTGCCTGGGGGGGTGGTGCAGGGGAGAAGGGCATTATATCCTTCATATAAAAAAAAAAAAAAAGATGCAGTTGACAATTTAGGATGGGCAAAACAACACTGATGCTACAAAGCAAAAATGGCACAAAAATTATCCTCCATGCAAAAAGAATCTCATGTGAAACTTAAAGGAGAGCAATGAAAGATCAGAGTAACAGCTAACTCTTTTATTTCCCCTCAAAAATATCCCTGTATTTTGCTTGCCTTGACAGAGATTTCATGTGAAAAAATGCTGCTGTGTCAGCCTGCAGCTTAGCATGGCTTTTCCTCCCATAAACTTCTCTAGATAGTAAGTCAGTCAGTCAGTCTTCCACTGCATCAGCTCCAAAACCACACAAAAAAAGGCAGTAACACTTCCCCAGTTTCACAAGGTTGGGGTTATTTTTGTGACAAAAAGCACATAAAAGATTACGAGCTGCTCAGATACTGTGGTATAAGGAGCTTTAAAATGTCTTGGTATAAATTTGTCCTGGTTTTCTTCAAATACAATTAAACTGAGAAGTCGTCATCCATACCATGCAAGCATGGATTTCCTTTCACACAAGGAACTGGGAGCAATGTAACCGAGCTAAATTCAGCTGCCTTGAGAAGAGTTACTCCAGACTGAAATATGCATAGAGCATATCATATTATCAGAGCAGTTATCAGCAAGATAATTCAAACCAAGTCTTCCATCGGCCGATTTACAGGTTTTGAACACAAGAATATACGTAGAAAACACACACATTCTGCAATCCTTTCCTGCTATTGCCTCTCACTGTGTTATCTCGGGTTTAATGGGGCTAATCCGGAGCAACCCTGGCAGCCCTGTGGGGCCTCAGTGCACAAACCCACAGCTGAAAGTCACTGTCACCCGTTGTGCATTCACACTATTGCACCTGCATATTTTATTTCGCACACAAAGGTCAGAAGCTTGCCAGCAGGCTGCCTGCCTTCTCAGCCGCACAATGCGCCGAGAAAAAAATAACTCCAAGGAGCTGCTTGCTGTAATTTCCTGCAATTTAAGACTATTTATTTTTAAAACTTCTGCTGCCAACCTCCCCATCTGACTGTCACAGTCTTGCTGAATTTTATCACCAGAACATAGTAATTTATTAGAGATCAAATCTAACCAGTTATTTGACTGTCTTGGCTTTAAATACTACTCAGCCTTTTTAGCTGCTCTGAATCCTTAGGGCTCTCTATAATTAATGTTTCTTTAGCAGAGGCAGTTGGGGACTGGCTGTGCACAGCCCCCGTTAACCCTTTGCTGAGAGCAACACAAAACCACAGTGAAGGGCTGTGCTTGCAAAGGGGTCACGACAAACGAGCCACAGAATTGTTTCTACTTCTGGCATCTGAAAATTACTCTTTCATACAAGTGGGCTGAGTATAGCCACTGTCTACCCACATGACTAGAAACTGGTCTGTGCCTGCAAATGTTAATTAACAGATGGGGGGTTTCACCCACACATATGGCATTTTGGGAGAGACTGGATCTTCTGTAAAGCTTTTGTGGCAGCTGAAGGGATTTGAGATGAGTGAATGGGAATGATCAAAGGCTGAGCATCTGCAGTGCCAGGTACGTATCTCTTGGCTATAATAGTGGCATAGGAGAAAACACGTATATGAGAACTAGAGGCAAGACAGAACAGAATATCTGAGCCAGAAGATGGGGTGGTAGGCGAACATTTCACCTAAGAGAGCACCAGAAGAGACAAATTAGGATGCCCAGCATCATGCACACTGATTTTCCGCTCCAAATTTGACCCAAAAATCATGAAGCTTAATGGCAACCAGCAGGCCAAAATGAAGTGTCACATTTGAGAGGGTGAAAAAGAGGGGTCAGCCCTTTCTCTGCCAGCACATACCTGTCTCAAGCCTAACCTACATTAATTCCCTGGCAACAGTTTTGCCCAACTTCACTCACATTGGCCACTTCTAAGCTCAATTCTAAAATTGAGTTTTAATAAGCTTTCACTTGTAAGACCACACAATACATCAAAAAGCACTAGACTGTCCTTGAAAAGCAAAACTGAACCACAGAATCACAGAGCTGTCCAGGTTGGAAGGCACTTTGAACCATCATCTAGTCCAAACTTCCTTGGAGAAGGGAGCCTAGATGAGATGATCGAGCACCCTGTCCTACGGCATCTTGAAAACTTCCAGGCTGCTGCTGTCTTCTAGAAATGCTCCTTTGTCACTAGCACTTGTTCGTCAACTTCAGTGGCCTCCTGAATAAGCCTGAAATGACTTAATGAATGAGGGCCTACACCTACAGCAGTGTCAACACCTTCTTGTTTTACAGCTTGCCCTGCAACCTCACTCCTCCACATTTTCTTCACAGTCGAACCAGAACAAATACAAAAATATTTAGAAGTAAATATTTTATTCCTGCTTTGGAAGATAATCTCCTTTAGGTCAATATTATCATAGCCCAGAGGTCAAATAGCAGATATTTGGCAAGAAGTAAAAAACATTACACAGTAAAAGAAGCCTAATAATGAACTCATTTTCCTTTAAATTTTAGCATCTTACCATCCTTTTTTTCCCAGCTATGTGACCTATTGCCACAAATAGAAAAAAATATAAGCTAGCATAGGAAAACAACAATATTAATCAAGGTTTTCTCTCAGCTTTATATTTGTGCATTAGTGACGTTTCCATAGTTAAGAAGGCTGAATTTGACCTCAGAACATTCCAATAATCTGTTGTAAAGTAAAACCATAGAAAAATGACCATATTTTATATTTACTTGTTAAAAATTGCTACTGCAATTGAAATTCTGAAGGGGCTGCCCTAAGAAAGCATTATCCTCTTCTGAATGAACTATTTAAGGCAGTATCCTTGACTGAACTTCCAGCATTATAGCCAGTTTGACTATGTTTGTCTTCTACCCGAAGCACTCCCAGCAAAAATAGCTGCCAGAACTCCCGTGCAGCAGTTGTCTCAAGAAGACAGTCACTGATTTTTGCAGTTTTAAGAAGATTTTTTCCAAGGCTCTCATCAAATAGCTTTTAGTAGTAAGAGATATGCTTGGTTTAAGTCTGTTAGTTTCCCATGAGCAAGAGCTTTGGAGAGACTTTCAAGAGTATATTTGAATTATAGACACTGAATGAATTATAACTGAATATCAAGATCTGTGGTGGGCACAAAGTACTGTTATACATTTCGCTGAGTAAGTGGCAAACAGCATAAACTAAGTGACCACAATATCAGACTATTGTTCTGTTACTGAACTAATATTAAAAAAAATTGTAAAATGTTAGTCTGAACTATACACTAGTTCAAAGAAATTTCTACCAAATGAAGCAGGGAATCATTAGAATATGTATACAATTTGTAAAATTCATTTTACTAAATGAGTCTGAAACACATAAACAATTTGTACTAATTTAAATGTGCTAGTCTGTTAGCACAGTTTTTCTTATGTTGCTACCTACCAACTTCATAATAGTAAAGACAGGTTTAAATTAATACTTGTATGAGAGTTACATGATGTAAACCACTATGTCTCTGATACTGCAGTCTTTATCAGTGCAAAAAGGCTCATAGCAATTTAACTGAACAAAAGAGAAACCTGACTGAAGAAACTGCAATATAGGACCAAAGCTTTATTACTATAAAACCTGTATTGGTGTGTACTTTAGAGAGAGGTGCTTGGCTTTTCTATCACACTTTCTTGGAGTTTGACCACAAAAATCTATGAAGAGGGAAATAACAGAAGGTTAAAAAACCTAAAGCAGTTTCCAGAAAAGGGTATTCTCCCTCTGCCTTTGTATAAGCGTGGCTAGGAAAGGAACAGGCCTCGACATGCAAACCAGCCCCAGAGTGCATCAGAGAGGAACAGGTCTTTGTTTAAGGCAGCGCAAGGTTACCCTACACTTCTTTATTCTGACAGCTTCTGGTAACCACAGAAAAGTGATACAGGGAACACACACAGGCTGAACGGTGAGTGGAAAGGTCTGTTAACAAACAGGACCATACGTAATGTTGGATACTTACTTCCCTTTCTCACTAAGGCTTACCTAACCAGAACTCTATGCAGTTTTGTCAGAAAACAAACACTAATGTCTTTCAAAAACAAATATTTTGCTTCCAATTCCTTGGACCACTGGTAAAAAAAAAAAAGAGAGAGAGAAGAAAAATTCCCCTATAGGCAAAGAAATAGTCTATTAAAACAGGAAGCATTCTGTGGTATACACAACATTCAAATACAAACTGTTGTCTTGGGGTAAAAAACACAACCTAATTTTTCTGAGTTAGTTCCCGCCATGTTAACTCCTTAGTGAGCACAACCTTTGTTTAAAGTTTCTCATCTTTCATCTAATTAAACCCTAAGTGTCAAGGGCTGGACTGACAGATAATGGTGTTACTTATTTCCTTAGTTTCACTCAGCAGGGCAACCACAAAGCTCTTGGATTTGTAGTCCTATCCGGTGAGAAGCATGAGACTAGCTTTGTCTTATTACACTACAGACAAGCATAAAACGATGTCATTACTTTTGTATCTTTTGTAAGGCATTAATATAAGCTTAGAACAAACAGTTAAACTAAAAAGTCTATGCTGCAAGGAACAGACCACTGTCAGTGATGGATACTATTTACAATTTTTTTCTAAGTGCACAGTCATAAAAGAAAATCGAGTCATAGTCAAAAGGAAAAGACATTCCTAACAGCTGAGCATAATGGTAAATGTAAATAAATATACTTATGTGCCCAGTTTGTGCCGATTCCCAGGCCAGATGAATGTCCCAGGGAGCATGGGCTAGAAGAGAAAAAAATTTCAGCAGTTCCTCACTTCCTTGCTAGTGGTCTCTGTTTCATGCAGCACAAGGGACTTGTGCAAGTCACTTCTTTATTAAGCAAGAGTACACATGTATTCAGGCAAATACATATTTTCTGAAGTCAGAGCACTTGAAACCCCCCAAATTTTCAATTTCTAAAAATAGGATTTGATCACAAATCTCATTCTTTCAAAGTCTTAGAGAGACTTTTACTAGTTTCAAAAACAACCACAGAACATTCTGAACTCTGAAAAAAGTAAATAATCTTTGAACAACAATATCAGTGGACATTACAAGAAGCAGCTTTGTCTACACCCATTAAACAGTGGCTGTTCCCAAATCCAGGCTTGCTTTCACACCAAGTGTGCTCACAAACAGGCAAGAGCACACAAGATTTTGTTCACTTGGAAACCCCACTGGGTACCAGAGCACCACCCTCTCCTACCACAGACTGAGCCATTGATGCTTCTGAAAGTTACATTTGTATTTTAATACATTTTGAGACACACAAATACCTTTAACATTACTTGTGTGTTTTCGAGGAAATCCAAATGGTTTCACCGTCCTCTCATTTACAAGTTTAAGAATCTAGGGCCACAATGTCTAAAATTACTACCTAGATGTTATGAGAAGTGTTTTAGCTCATAATAGTTGAGTGATCATTTCACAGCAGCTACTGCTATACTGAGAAATTTGATGTGCTTTCATTGCTTCTCATTCCCCAATAGGAATTCTCATCTTAATACTTTAGCACTACTGATTTCTGTGCCTTGTGACCGGGTGGAATAAAGAGCTAATTTTGTGGCAGGGATGCTGCTTGTGCCCTGTCTGTAACTGTTTATTTTCTAACACGAAAGCTTTTTGTAGTAAATTGTAAAGAAGTCAATGGACAAACTCAAGAAAAATGAACCAATCATCGCAAGAAAGAGAGGCACTTTCAAATTAATTATTATGAATTATATATACTCATTCATTCATGCTGCTTATTGGTATTTGTTGCGAAATGACAACTAGCATATTCACCAAAGGATTTAACGCTAAATAGTATTTTTATGTTTAAATAGTAACTACTCTGTTTCAGAATGGAACTATTTCCTATTTACCTGCCAACACAAGAAAACATAGTTCCATTACAAAAAAGAGAATTTGCACCATTTTTATCTTGTGAAGGGACATTCTTGATTTAAGGCACAGGATGAAGTTCACTGCCAAGTATGTATTTACAAACAGAATCACTGCCTAATGCTTTGTGATACGAGCTGCATCCTCAGGGTGCAATTACAGCAATTATCTGGATGGATCTTCTCATCAGTAACCTTTGACTCATCTCGTACAAACTGTCAGTCTTCATCAGCAAATGCGGAAAGCAGCGTATTGTTTCTATTCAATCATCTGCTTCTGAGAAAGAGAAAACTCCACTATTAGGACAGCCTGCCCATATATATGACCTCCTGTAGCTGGCCTGCATCTGCCAGGCGGAGCGGCGAGCCCCAGAACGAACAGCAGTTCACTCTTGTGCTGTTCTGTCACGCTGAAGCCGGCGGGCACCCTCCCACACTTCCACATTTCTCTTAGCAATTTCAAAAGAAGCAGAAAAAAACGAGTCTTTTTGTATACAAAGTACAGATGCATTGCCTAAAAGGTGCTGAGTATCTCAGTCTTCAATGGGATTTGTTGGTTACGCATCAATTTTTGGCAGTTGGCCCCAAAAGGAAGCAACTACAGTCTCAGTTGCCATCTAATTGGAATCAATTCACTGAACCAAATGGATTTACACCTATGCAAAGGTGGAGCATAGCCTTACTTTAACACTATTATGACATTTATTATCACTCAGCTGTTACTGAGGTAAAATTCCTGCAAAAGCTTTGTTGGAGGGCATGGGCTGGAAAACGCAGCCCATTTAAAAGTAAGAGATTTCAGTTCACAGTCAGCAATGCTACATAATGAAGGGATAAATAACTCAGTTCAAAGAGCAGGACATTTAAAAGAGAATGGGAAAATAACTTTTATAATTTTCACTTCACAGTGAAACAGCTGATGAGTTACTGTAACAGAACAACAAAAAAATTAACTGTTGCTTTAAAGGAAGGACAGCTTAGTTCTCTCAGTGCACAATTGTTCCAGAAAAAGGATGGCATTTCCAAGGCTTAATTATGATCACCATTAGCTGCTACCTACCATTTGATTAGTTGGTAATAAGGTAATAAAAGCAAGGCTCTTTCTTATCAGAGTAAGTGGCAATGTCACTCCTTCTTTGCATTCTGCCCATTAGCTGCAAATGTTGTTATGTGGACAGGGCAGGGATAAAACCAGTAACAGACCAAGTGTGGAAAACCAAAACAAAGTAAAAATAAAGAAAATAGTTTACAGAGGTAACTCAGACAGTCAACTACCAAAGAAGAAATAAATTAAATTCTTCATTGCCAAGCGCCAATTCAAAGTGAAAACAGATTGAACCAAAAATTCTTTACCATTTTGTAACAATCACACACCCATAATGCCAGACAGAGTCCAACTGTTTCAGTGACTAACTTCAAACAATAGCTGGGCTGTTTACAAGCACACAATAGAGAATGATGTTTTCCTGAAGACATACTATATTAATGTAAATTGCTATTAAATGCATATTCAGTTCCTTTAACAAAACAAATATAGATATTAAGCTGTGCGAGTGGAAGTTCCTGTCAGAGCCATATATAACATTGTCAGCCCTAATTCAGTCATCCGTTCGTGACCGCATGGAGTGAGCTTACATCCAGTGTGAAAGATGGCAAAAAGGACCTCTATTTGTGTTGAAGGAAAAAGTTACTCTTTTCACTCTTCCTGCTTTGGAAAGATCTTAAGACTCTGGCATCTGTGTCTCTTTTATGAAGCTTCCAATTACCAGAAGATGAAACTCTCTCTGTATTTCCTCTTTATGAGACAATTCTGTACCACCACTCATGCCCATGGCTGCTAGTCATGCTGCCTTCATATCATCTTAAGCACTGACCTTTAAGTAGTTATAAATGTTATTTCAGTTTTAATATGCTGAGTTTAAAGTCTCTGGAAGTGATTAACAGCACTGGCTTAATGTCATTAGGTCCTTGCCCATTTGCTCACCACCTTCTGCTAATGTAACTTAATCATTAGGTGCTGCAACAGCCCAGGTTTGTATTTCTAGCTCAGTGAGATTAAACTAGTAATAAGCAGCAGCATATTGCATCAGCAGCAGGCTTCATTGCTCCCGAAGGCAGAAGGATTCAATCAGAGATTAGTTTTGACCTGTGTACCTGTCTTCCTCATCTGTACAATGGAGACACCACGGCTCTGGTAAGGTGGACAGTTTGGCTTCCTCTGAAAAACAAAACCAGAATTCCTGTCTTATTAACTTTTTGCCAGTGATCTTTGCAGTGTAGCTGTGAGATTGTTAAATAACCAAACCCTTGCACTGCTGGCACTCACCTGGCCTTTCACTAAACCAGCCTGGCCAAGTCAGCCAGCACAGAAGATAATCACAGTCAAATGAACATGGAGGGACCAATCGTGCAGCTGGAGTTGTGCAGCTGCGGGGTTGTGCCAGCTGCAGTGGGTGCCAGTGCCCGTTTCAGCAGCATCCCAGCACAGCCGTGCTCCAGCAGAAGGCAGACAGGTAGCACAGCCCATCCATCCTCTGTTCTGGCTGTGGTGACTACGCTTTGCAGGGACACTGCAACTTGCTAACCTGCTAAGGAAGAAAGCTACAAAGAACTCTGCTAAGATGGTCTTGACATGGATGAAATCATCAGCAAGGTACCTTAACAAGTGAAAACTAAGACAAAACCTCACAGTACCTTTGACATGCGTTATTTGTTCTTCTGCCTGCTTAAGTAGACGTGAACGTACACTGCCATCTACGGGAAACTGGTCTAATTACCGCTATCAGCCATCAATTCTCAGCACGCTACCGTGTAAGCACAGGTTCCAACTTCCAGCTCCACTCCTGCTTCATGTCTTTGGCAGATTCTAGGATTTTGGGGGGAACAAGGCTTCAAAGTTTCAGAAGACCATTCTAGTCGATAAGTTACTGGGCTTCAAGGTCTCCGACACGTTACGAAGCCTAATTAGTAAAAAAGTATTAAAAGTGCCTGTTGCCGATCCGATTGATCCCGAGGCTGATACCCCCCTCCCGAAAGAGCCCAGAATTGAACCAGCCCCCACCCCCTTTGGACAGTGACCCGGCCGTGGCTCACGGGGAGAGGAGCCCCTGCCAGATGCCGCAGTTCAGCATCCGCTGCCGCCGGTGCTCGGGGGGACCTTGGGGCGGGGGCAGGGGCCATCCCGGCCCCGACCTCGCCGGGGGAGGCACAGACGGAAGCTCCCCTGCGGGGGGGCTCGGGGTGCCGTGGGCGGCAGCGGCCCCTTCCTCCCGCTCAGCTGAGCGCTGCCCCGCACACTCCGCCTGACTGCGGGCAGCGAGCGGAGCTCGGGCCTTGCGAGAGGGAAATTGGGAGCTCTCGGAGTATCCCCGCTCCCGGAGCCGAGAGAGGCGGCACCGCTGCGCTAGAAAAGGGGGGGACCTACGGTATCTCCGGTTGTGCGAGTGCTCGGGGGGGTCGGGATGAGCACGTCGTCTTTGCATGGAGGGCGATACAAGATCTGCAGAAGGCTACAGCCCAGCGTGGCCCCGATTCTCCTGCTGCCGTGCAAGTGCTACACTGAAGATGAAGCTGGTGAAGAATCATCCAGAACCGCACAGCTGGGCACGATGCTCGGAACGATCACCAGTGGAAGAGCTGGACAGTTTGTGGACGTTGCCTGTATGCTCGTGCCTTGGTATTGGTATCGGTTGTGGGGACACTTTCATTTTCTGTATTGAGTGCACTGTGGTATCTGGGTGAGACTGATCGTGGCTGATGGGGGACTTCCTGGGAGACTTTCTGGTCTGGCTCAAAGGGGAATCAAGGGATGGTTGAAGGGCCTGCTGAAAGCAGGAGTACTGATACTGGGAATAACCATCGTTTGTTTTGCTCCATGTGTGCTGTCCTTGCTGCAAAGGGCCCTGCAGCAGGGAGCTAACAGGGCCCCTTTGGGTGAAAATACAAAAAGGAGGAATTGTTGTGGGAGGCCTAGGCTTGTCTGAGGGATTAGAATTCAAGTTAGATAAATAACCTTGAGTGAACATCTGTGTACCCTTGAGGAGGCCAGAAAGTCCTGAGAAAAGAATCACCAGTTCACAAACAGAGAAAGCTTATCAAAGCTATGACAGAAAGAGAAAAGCATCTAACTGTGGACAGGTGGTCTTTGCTTGGGCCAGTCAGGTGTGGGCACTTATTAGGATTATAAAAGGGCTTGCGGCCACAATAGGTTGGGAGCACTTGCAGCATTTAGAGTGTGCTCAGTGCTGTGGGATTTTAAATGAGGAACATCTCACAAGACCCAGCTCCCTGAGAAATGGGGTGTTGTGATAAAACTAATTGGTATCTGTTTGATGTTATGGCTTGATAGGCTTATAGGCCTTAGCTCATCTTGTATTGCCTTGGTCTTTGTAGATAAGAGAAACTGACTCTAGACAAAGCAGGAACTCTTTGTTAACAAAGAAGGGTGACCAGAGGTAGGCCAGACTGTACCAGTTCTGTGGTTAGCAGCCTGTGAAATGCCAACATTTTGGACCAAAGGTGAGAAGTACACTGTGAGGAAGACTGGGGGCCTTCCTCCAGAAGAGCCTGGCCCACAACCACCGGACAGCAGTGCGCAAGCACCAATGGGAGGAGGCCTATGATAATGAGTTCCTGGAACTGATTAGAATAATCCAACCCCATATAATGAATATGTAGCTAACTCTGTTGAATATGCATGATTTAGTGTAATAAATACCTGCTTGCTTGACAGCTCAGTGTGCAAGATAGGAGGAGCAACCCCCTTGCACCTGGTGCCGCAATAAACATACCTGCTTTATAACCTTTCACGGGTTGTAAAGTTTGTTTCTGCGTGTCAAGGGGAGTGGTAGAGCGGCTGGGTGGGCACCTGGCATCCAGCTGATGTCAAACTACCTGACAGATGTGCCATTTTTAGAGCCCAACCTGGAACTATTTTGTAGACTGGTCCTCCTGTTATCTGAATAGCAACTGTATTATGGGTTATTCAATAACCACAGTGAAAAGAGCAGAGGAGACTTCACCACTCAGTCTGAAGCTGAGTGCATGAGTGGCAGACTAGTTGCATTATCAAAGGCCTGTCAGCTGGGCAAAGGAAGGACTGTCCATATTTATACTGATTCTTGATATGCATTAGGAGTATGCCGTGCTACTGGGCAGTTATGGAAGCTGTGTGGGTTTATACTTCTGGGGAAGTAAAACTTCAAGTGCTTTTCAAATTGCTGAACTGTGAAAAGCTATACAGTTCCAGAGAACCTTGCTCTCATTCATCAGCCAGCCCATGCTGGCAGAAGGAGAAGAGAAGAAACATGAAATAGTCTAACAGGTATTGGTGCTAAAGCTGCAGCATGACAGCGATACCAATCACAAACAGTGCAGCAGGCCAGCCTGGTGTTGCCCACTCCTCAGAAGGTAACATTTGAGTGTTCCTGCTGAAGAAATTGACTCTAGGAATAGGTATGAGGTGACCAAGGATTCCCAGAAAGTATGGGAAGCAGGTGTGGAAATCCTTCCTATTTTACCAAAGCAGTACCCGATTCCAAAAGGCACCATCATCGAGGGCATTGTGCGACTGCTGCACTAGGCCTGCACTAGCCCAGACAGTGCTAAAAATTGGTTTGCACCAGGAATTTATACTGCAGGCAACTAGGTAACCCTTAAACCTTAACGAATACTTAACGACCTCAACAAACACCAAAGCTCTTCCTTTATGAAATACTCTTTGAAAGACTGACACAACTCCCCTGAGCTGACGTACCCACTCACGTTACTTTATTAGCACAAAAGGAAGATGTGACCCAGTATGTTTTACGGGTTCAGCAATTACTAAAATGCAATCAGACCTGGGCACAGCTGATACAACCAGTACCCCTAAAAGGGGCTCTGCACCCCTTTGATCTAGGGAATTAATGTTGGGGTAGAAGTACACAAAAGAAAGGATAATTTCACTCCTTGGTGGGAGGGACCATTTTTCTATTGCTAACCTTTCTCAGCAGTAAAAGTGGAAGAAAAACTGACTTGAATCCATCACTAGGCCCTGGGGAGGCTGCATCTCAAATCCTGGGTTCAGTTTTGGGCCCCTCACGCCAAGAAGGACATTGAGGGGCTGCAGCGTGTCCAAAGAAATATGAGAAAGCTGGTGAAGGTTCTAGAGCAGAAGTCTTCTGAGAAGCAACTGAGGGACCTGAGCTTGTTTAGCCTTCAGAAAAGGAGGGTCAGGGGAGATCTTATCACTCTCTACAACTTCCTGACAGGAGGTTGAAGCCAAGGGGTGTGTCAGTCTTTTCTCCCAAGAAACACGTTCTAGGACAAGAGGAAACAGCCTCCAGTTACGCTGGGGGAGGTTTCAGTTGGATATTAGGAATAAATTCCTCACAGGAAAGGGTTGTCAAGGCCTGATCCATGCTGTCTGGGAAAGTGGAGGAGTGACCATCCCTGGAAGTATTTAAAAGCCATGGAGATGTGGTGCTGAGGGACATGGTGACCTAGCAGTGCTGGGTTAACGGTTGGACTTGATGATCTTAAAGGTCTCTTCTAACAAAAACAATTGTATGATTCTGTGATTCTATACTTCCCCTACAGGGACCACCTTTGTGAGCTGCTGCAGCTCCATCAGCACTTCCCAAGGGTGCGAATGTCTGTGAACATGGTGGAAGGACCATTGCTGCGGTGGCTGAGGAGACTGCAGGAGAGCAAAGCTGGGACACAGCCAATACGGGAGAAACGAGGGCAGGAGAGTCTGGGAAGAGAGCAGAGAGGTGCCTGGCCTGAAGGGGAGCCTGAGGAAACGGGAGGGGATGGGTTTCCCTCAGCCTCTGTCTTCTGTGGTTCTCAGGATGTGAACAGTAATTAGATGTTGACAGCAATGGGCCAAAATCCAAACCGGCCTAATTCCCCGAGCTGAGGCTCCTTTGCCCGTGACAGACAAGAGGTCTAAAAGAAAAGCAGGTGACAGAACCAAACCCGAGCAGCTTTGGTGTGGCAGTTGCTTGCATTTATTTCTCCCCAGCTGGCGAGGAGCCCTGCTTTGCTTCACAGAGTCACCCAACGGTTGAGGATGGAAGGGGCCTGTGGAGATGACCTCTCCAAGCTGGGTCAGCAGGAGCGGGTGACCACGGGCCTGCCCG